>NQII01017567.1:0-25356 GCA_002778355.1 Clitarchus hookeri
TGGTTAGGAATAACAGGCTACTTACTGGTGCCAGCAATATTTTTCATGTATGTTGACCCTACCATGGACAGAAATGGAGAATTTTATTTAGCTGTACATGAAAACATGGTGTCCCTCAAGTATAACATGCATTCCAAAATATTTTTCTCAGCAGCAGCATGCATATAAAGTATGCAAGTTATAATTATAAAATTAATGATTTGAAATAATGTGTCAGCATTATAAATTTTTTTTGTATACGGTATTAACATAACTTCACAAAGAATATCACTGAATAAAATGCACGGTTATAAAAATTTAAAACATTTAGACACAAATGCACATAATGCTAAAAGTGAGACAAAAATACACAACCTGTTGATAATGATAGACTAGAGGGAATCAAATATGTTTAGAACATATTTCTAATAAACTATTACTCTATAGTAACTTTTCTAGTCAAAGTTTAGATCACCAATGTGTTTAAAGATGAGAGCTCAACAATCCGCACTCTAATTCCATTCATTTAATATACTTGAATAGGGATTTCTCTTACAAAAATAGAACAGGAAAATAATATTTTTAAGTAATACAAAATACCACTTGAAAAACACAACATTCAAGTTCTAAGTGGTACAAATTCATAACAGTATGTGATTGGACGTACTGACTGCCCCAATTTCTGTATTCAGTTTTACCTCATTTAAATGCACACACAATACAAATTTTTCTTCTACGAAAATAAGCAGTATGCAATTGAATAATGCATGTCTAGAAAATGTAGCATTTAAAATCATAACTTTTGTGGTGAGAAAATCATCAGGCTTATATATAAAGCAACAGTATTCCAAATACAGGAGGAAAATGTTTGTGGTTAAAACAACAGTTCTAGGGTTGCATATAGGCAAGCTTGTACGACAGTTTGCCATTACTTACCTTGAAGAAATCTGGCATCCACATGGGCAGCACAACAGCTTCCTCTAATAACCTCTTGGCTTCGCGCAGGTCTGCTATGTCATCCCAGTGGATGTTGGGGTTCTTCTGTACAATATCCCTCTCTGAAATATAATTTACGTTAACACCTTGAGATGTTCACATGAAATTTTTTAATGCACGCATGCAAACATGATATGTAATGAAGGGGAGCATGGTTTTTGCACTGCAAAGCACATCAGCATCACCCATCACTGTGAAACAGATCTGATTCCCACCAGGGTCACAACAGCATATTTCACACATGATTGTTTGTGGCAGACATTACAGTTTGCCAGCTGGTTGTCAGGCTTTCCCCTCCATTCCTACTAAGAGGACATTCCACATCACCCTCTAGATATGACAATCTTCAAACCCCTCCTAAAAGCCCATATCTTACTGCAGGTTACCTCTGCCCTGAGGTGAAATCTCCATGTACATCATCGGTCATGAAATCATATAGGTTGTTCACAGCAAAGTGAGCACTTTTGAGACCCTAGTTACTTTTTTTCTTTCAGCCATTTTCTATCCTTCTGCCACTTTTAAAAATAAATATTGCCATGTAAGTAATAAACATTGTCTGTATATTCCACTGCACATTAACATAAGGCTAAAATAAAATATATTTATTGACTATTGTTCCAAGTGAGAGGGCTTTCAAAAATGCTCACTTTACCATGAATAGCCTATATAATGCAACATACAGGCCGTATTTACAATAAGCAGCATCAGATGTGTTTAAACATATCTTATTACACAGTTCACAACTTAAAGGCCTCCCTTGTAGTCATTTGGGTATCACTGTAAGCAGTTGCACTTATTCTAATTTTTTTTTAAATTTGGAATATTTTAATGTACATATTTTTCAGGACAGAAATGAAAGTCAATATTTTGTTGCCAATTTATAAATTTGGTTACTGAAACATCAATCTGGTCATTAAAAGTAAATATGGACGCCTAACTGTGAGGCTGCTACGTTACAATTATGGCTGCCTAAACAGCGACATGCCACATTACAATTATGACAACCCACACATGGAGCACAACATTACAATTACGGCGACCCAGCCGCGAGGCTCGAATAACCACATCTGAAGACTGATCTACAAACATTGAGCATCACATAACCAAGAAGACTACAATCACCAACAGCAGTAACACAGTAAGAAATCATCAATCATCAGTGAAGCCACCAGTACAAGTAAATGCGCCAAGAGTTATTTTGTTTATTTCGTGTGCAGGTTAGGTTAATTTCGCCAAGAGTTATTTTGATTATTTGTTTATATGTAAAGTTGAGAAATTTACTAAGTCATAACTGAAATAAATAATGGCACAGTTTTCCATAAATAACTCTAAATGGATGTCAAAAATGTTTAATATCCTGTTGTCTTTACAGAAAGGACAACAGGAGATTAAACAAGACAATAGGCGACTAGCTGAAAAGAGTGATGAAATCATTGAAAGATTGGAAAGAAGGCTAGAAAATTGGGGGTTGAAACAGAAATGAATATGTTAGGAAAGGTTTCAACATTAATTGCCCTAAGTAAAGATAATAAAAACAGCAATGACGTAAACAATGAAGTTAATACTGGCTGTGACAATGAATGTAAAGAGTTTAATGTTGAGGGTAGAAAGGCAGAAGTTATAAGTAAAGAGGTTAAAACTGAGGGGAGAAATACAGAATTTATTATTGGACACACAGTTCTTTTAAGAGAAAAGCAATTGCCGAGGCAGATTGATGATTTTGATAAGAGTGTACCTAACTGTTGTGAAGTCATTAAGTTGAAGAGAAATGTAGTACAGGAAGGGAGATTTTCGGTTTGGGGGGGTACAACCAAATGGTTATAATGTATCAAAGTTGCGATTACGATCAGCTGTTCATGTGTGACAGGCAAGATTTGCGAAAAGCACAGTAAAAGGTTATATTGAGAAACAGGGTGTAATGCTTGGGCAGTTTACACTGCCGAATGTTACATTGCCACGGCTTGCTCAAAGGTGGAACACGAGACTCAGCACTATTGACGACGATTAATTATGAAATAAGTTCAAAGTTCAAGATTAGTTGTCATATACTTTTATTTATTCTTTAGCAACACAGTTCACAGACGAAGTTCCAATATGCAGAGTACGAATCTTCACAATTAACCATTCAAGTGCAGAAAACAGTGCCACAGTCGTTTACTTATTATTCCTGCCTCAAAACTGCCCCGAAGGAATTTAAATGCTGCTACCTCCCACACCGGCGGAGAATTAAAATAACAAAGTTTAGTTGCCGATGTGGGGGTTATCGTCCCGGCCGACGCGACTTAAACGAGCATTCTTGACGGAACTGAAGGGCGACTGCCCTCGCCCCTGACTGACTTGAAGTGAAGTGTCTGCTTACAACGAATCCCTTGAAGAAGTGAAGGGACTGCTCGAAGGGTGACAGACAGACGCGTCTTTTGTCCTGTGCATCCGGCATCTGCCAGCAGCGTCATCCAAAACTGCGCTGTGTCCCGCTCTCAACAAGTTATCGTAACTACGCAGCAGGAACTAATTCTGTCGACGTCAACATAAACGGACTTCTCGTACAACAAAACTTGTTGACGCATTCTGAAAAAGCTAAATAATGCTGACGCTTAACAAAACTCAAACTTTTGAAACGAAACTGCAACCGTCCGCCTGATAACCGTAAAACGGCACACATCTGCCGCATAAACTATCACTGGAAACGAGCCACCACGGCTTTAATTTTGAATACCCGATAAAAATATCATGAAGCTTGGCAAAGCTTAAGAAAAACGAAAGAAATTTAAACACGTGTCCCGAAAATTAAGACTACTGCGTCATTACAAGGGGTATCCTAGAAGGAAACACTATAATGTGTTCAGGAAAATTTTTATAAAGAGAAAGAAAAGATTGAAACAAAGGTTAGAAAAGTAGTGAAGAAAAAGAAAAGGAAAAAAAGGGGTAGATTTAAGACAGTGGGTAAAAGGAGGAGAGTGAAGTATAGTAGGAGGAAGATAGTAAGGAAAAAGGGAAGGAAATTGAAACACAAGGTGAGAACGAAAAGGAAAAAAAAATGCAGTAAGGGCAGGAATACTTCAATTTAGATAAGTTAAATATTTCTTTTGTACCAATTTTTTTACTTTGATTATACAGTAATATGGTAAGAGAGATAAGTAAATGTTTTTATTTTGAAGAAAAATGATTTTTAATGAAGGACCCTACAAGTTAGTCACAATGTGTAAAGGATACATGGGGCAAACCCTTCTCAGGCAACAGGAAATAATGTATGAGATGCTTGATGTTAGAAAATATATCAAGACTACTGACCTAGAAGTTGTTATTTGGTAAGAATTAATTTTTTTTTGGTGATTCTGAAATTTTGTGACAAGTTGAACAAAATAATTTTGTAAGTGGTAAATTTTCTGAAATCTAATTATATTTTAATAATCAAAAAGTAGGTCTTAGTGAAGCAAATGTATGGGAATCACGGTAATCAAACAAAATACCATGTCTTAGGTATTATGTTCCAAAAGTTATTACTTGTTCATAAAAGCTCTAGTATCAAGTAAATGCAGTAGTCATTAATATTTTAGTGAAACTCTTCAGGAACGGAATTTGCTTCAAAAAACAACTGTTGTGATGAAATAATCATTTGAAGTTGTAATGCATTTTTGAAGTCATAATTGTGTGCTCTTTTGCGTGTCAAGAACAATGAACAAAATAATTACACAGGGTTCTATTAAAAAAAATAGGTGAAATTCAAGTGGTTGCATTTTTGTAATTCAGTTTTTTATGAGTGTTTTGTCTTGGAAAGGGAGGTTATTGGCTTCCCATCGAAATGTTAACATATTTGCTCAGTTTGCTTCAATTGTTTTGAAATTACTTTATTATTAGTAAAAACAAAATACACTTGAATGCTTTTTATTTGGAATTTAGTGATTTTGTTAATTCAAGTTTGGCATTGCCATGTTCAAGGCAACTGGCTAACTGTATACTAAGCATATATATGCAAGGTTGTATTATTTTTAACAGAGAATGCTTGTGAATTTTCTTTCAAGTCTGTGAATTTTATTACCATATGTGATCATTGAAGATAAGGCAATTGGTTAGTCCTTAGTAAAAACTTAAACACAAAACATTGTATAGAAGCTCACTGCAGTCATGGGCTAGTTGTGTACATCCTTGTGTGTGGTTTTTTCTTTACAAAGATATACTGTAGTGTAAAATATTAATGAGAAATAAGTTAATATTGTAAAGAACATTTCACTGTATTAGCAGTAGTGTCAGTTGATAATTAATCTAAGGGAAATGTTCTAATAGTATGATTAAAAGGAGTTTTTGTATTAGTGAAGATTTTGTGAACTGAGACATACCTTTTCAAATATGTAAACAGTTGTGTTAGTGTAACTAATGGGATTTATTTATGCAGAGTACCAAACAGTGAAGTGAATATTTTTTACAGTATGAGCTTGATTACCACATAGTAAATGTAACGTAGTGTCAAGTAGCAGAGGCGCAGTGGTTTACAGAGTAGCTGCATACAAGATAGGTTTCGCTTTGGGAAAGATTTCTTCAAAATCTATCCCAAACCGAGGGGGTAGTGTAATGACGCAGTATTATTAATTTTTGGGATAAGTGGTTCATTGTTTTTTCTGTTTAACGGGACTTCGTAATATTTTATCTGATTCAAAATTAAAGCAGTGTTAGTTCGTTTATCGTTATCAGACATACGTTTGCATTTTTTGTTTGGTTGCTGTTTCAGAAATCTTAGTTTTTGTTGAGCGCCATCATTAGATTAGAACTTTCCGACTGTGTCGACAAGTTTTGTTCGAGAAGTTCGCTTATCTTTAACTGACGGCGCAGTTAAGAGGGCTACGATGCAGTTTGGATGGCGCTGCTGGCAGATGTCGGCTGTCATGCCCTTATCTGTGGAGAGGAGGGCGATAGGCACGCGACAAATACTGGTGTGCCTGTCGCCGTTCAAGACAGTAGACCCTCAAGACTGTGAAGCAGTCGATAACCAGCAGTAGACACTCAGCAGCGACTCGCCGAGGCTGTGCCGGGCGTGGCGCATAGCCCCCACACCAACAACTTAACCCTGCTCGTTTGATTTCTACGTCGGTGTGGGAGGTCTCTAATTATTAATATTCTGGCGAGGCAACTTTTAGAGACGTAAAGAACAATCAAATGACGACTGTGGCACTGCTCTCTACTTGTCTGTGAACCGGTGAAACCTGTTCGTACTCGGCATACCTGAGTGAACTACTATGTGAACTGTTGCATCTTGGATAATAAATTAAAGTAAAGAATAATGAACCGGAACTTGACTACGTTATTTAATCGGCGGCTTTTTTTTTTTATAAGAGTTTCATGTTGCTGCCACTGAGCTAGCCGAGTGGTAATTTCCAGCCGTCAATACCTTGACGTGCATCCTTATAAATATGGCCGAACGAGCCACATGCAACATTACAAAGTGTCAAAGTTAGCAAAAATCGCTATAGATTGTGTATTAAAACTCTATAGTGACCACTAAAATTATGAGGAAACAGAACACATGCATAGGTAGTTTATGCTATTTTCCATCACCACCACAACGCTGTCTTTATAGCCATACATTATCTTGAGACGTTTTTACTTGGGAGGCCTATTAAGGGTTCTTTTTGCCTGGAGGTATATATTGTGCAAGTCTAAGGCTTCAAATCATGGGAAGGCTATGGGCGACCCAAGTACACTCATCACCTGCCTCATCGCCTCTATGGGCAAGGTATTGAACCGACTGCAGTCTTTACATCTGCAACTCGCCTCTTCAGTTTCTCAGCAATGACCCCTATCATTTTAATTTTTATCCTGAAGCTCTTTGCACTGTTCAGTAACCTATCCAGGTAGAATAATTGTGTTTCACATGGTACAAAAATTTATTTTTCTTGAAAATACTGTTTATAATACTCAACTCTTGACTAAAGAAAAAAAAAAAGGGAATAAATGATTTTTTCAAGCATCAAATGCTATCAAAACTGACCGGATTTAGTGGGGAAAGCTACAATTGTATGTTACAATATGTAAAACTTAATTAATTGTGTAAATAAAATAAACGTATTTATAAAACAAATTACATTAATTTTAAACTTTATAAAGACCAGTTTAAATTATGTCCAGATTTCCTATGTATAATGTGCACATACAGTTATATAGTGCAAGAAACTGAAAAAAAAAAAATTATATTATCATTAACTTATTATGAGTGCATTGTTTTTAATGAAATTTTGTAGCAGAATGTAACACATTTATGAATTAAACAAGAAATGTGTATGTTAGAAGGAGAATTGCAAAGTAGATTTTGTTGTGAACTTAATGTGCAAATGTCAAACTGCATTTGCAACAAAGCACCACCTTCTTGTAAAGTAGCTATTATATTATTTTCATATTATATTACAATCATTCTTCAAACATTTTACTTATTATTTTTGGAGAAGGGATTGGTTGTAAAGGAAACAAATAACACTTCTTTTTCTCATTCCATTCAAGGGAGTAAAGGAAGAAATCATTAAAAACAGAAACAATAAAATTTGTTGCACAAAAAATTGCACATACCTAACATTTCTATTAAGTCTCGGTCATAGCCTGATCCTTCAAACTTTCTCTCATCCTTGTCTTCCTCTTCTATTTCTTCTTTCTCCTTGTCAGTCTTTTCCTGAAATGGAAGCTTCCAATCAACATATTAAACAGCTAAACTACACAATCTTTTAAGTTAATGGCACCATGCACTTTTGACCAGTACACAGGAGTGTTCAAAAACTCACCACAATGTTTCAATCACACTAATGTGAAGTAATTAATGCTGTAAAACTCTTAACAACATACTAAGATATTTAGCAATTCAGTATAAAATCCACTTCCACATATATTCTCACAAAAAAAAACACAAATATTCTGATTATGAGCTGGCTTGCGAAAAGCACTGTGTGTAGGAAAGTTCAAGATAAATTCATTTGTTATAATATACAGGAATAATACTTTAAGCCAAGAATGAGGTCTTTTTAACCCCCCCCCCCTACTACTACTACAATATTCAATAAAGATTATCATCATGCAATACTTAAATACAACAATCTTAAAAGTAAAATAGACAAGACCAATTTTTAGATTTGATAGGCTTGCTTGGTCAGGAATAATGTTAAAAAAATTAGTGGATAAAGAGAAATTTCCGAGAAGTTAATTTTCACCACCTGTACTATTGTAAATTTTTTTACATTACAGTATATCTTTTCTTTGACAAGGTGGAAAAGATAAATGACTGAGTCCATACCTAACACAACACCTTCTGGAAGAATAACAACATGGTTGGGGACCACCTGGAGAATGTCATAGAGTTTTATTACAGAGAAGGCGAATATCTACACAAACCCAGAGGAAGCCATACCAACTAATCCAAAGTGATACCTTTTAGTTGCCACATTACTTTAATGAGCAAACAAACTACTGTAAATGAATGGTTACTTATAGTGCCCAAGATTAAAGAAGTTGATGTCTCATGAAATTGCAGTTTGCAGTTGGGGAACCACGAAGAGAGTTTCCCTTCTTGTGGTTAATCTGAGTTGTTAGCTGGAAGTGTAGAAAAGTGCAATTTAGCTAAGGCACAAGGGTGCTCGAAGGTTCTTTGTTGCTAGCAAGGAAGCCCAGCCTTGTGACTAATGGTAAGGCTGGGGGTGGAAGGAGCCACTTCCAGAAACAACCAGAAAACAGAGCTGACGAATCTTGAGGTAGTCGCCTACCTGATGCTTGAATTGTATTGCAACTTGTTTGAAAAAGTGTTTTTTAATGAAATTATTAAACATGTCCGCAATATGTTTACATACAAAAAGATAACATGCCCCAGACGAGGACAAAATCATATTTTCAACAAGTTTCCAGGTATCACGCATGATATAAATATCATTTTAGAGTCATTCAACATTGTTATTGCTTTTTTGGACTGCCCTATCCTAAAATTCCTCCTGGACACAAGTTAAACTACGATAGGAGCCTGTATTGAACTTTGCTACCAACTTCCCACCAATAAAATGATGGGTTCCCGTGTAAAGTCCCATAGGTACATGCAACAAACAAGATAACACTGTATGCCAGTTCAGAGTGTGCTGCATGTATAGACGGCGGTACGCTTGATGCACATGGCAGTATCGCCCTTATCACTCTGGCACTTCTGGGCCACAAATGCAAAAACAGCTTTAAGTAGTCAACTGCCGTAGTACCTGTGCGCCTATTCCTGGAGGGTAGGGAAAAATGGTGCGACAAGTAGGAGGTCAGTAAGCCTCGCCCACTCCTGCCTCTTCTTGAGGACGAGTGGGAAAAGAGCAGCGGAACTCCTCTGCACCACCTTTTGTTCATGTTTCATTCCTATTAGTTTTTATGGTCACTATGTTCAGCTAGCAAAGGTATCTCGCAATAATGCCTCTTTCATAGCGAAGCAGAATGTGCTTTAACATAACACAAACAGGATTTTGCAATAGGGAATTTTTTGTACATGGCTAGATAGGTAGAAGTGTCATCTTTTTGAAACATAAACTAGTTCAGGTTCCAAACCACTCATAAAATATTGGCTCCATATTTTGTTCTTAAAATAATTATATTTTTTTTTGGGGGATGTCAAGATTCCAATTATCAATTTTGATTCCAAAATCTTTTACTCGATTCCACCTTGATTTCGATAACTAAACTATGGTTCTAAAATATTTGGCAGTGGTAAATGCAAAAATAACAAGACTGCTACAACTCGCACATAATTTTTAGGTTACACAAACATTAAAAAAAGATCCTACTGAATAATTTGGTAGTATAGACCCACCATAAAAGCCAATATAGTTTAAATAAAATACTAGTACTTTAATACTTTGGCTTTCTCCACAGATGCTGTTGAGATTTGCAAAACGTTTAGTTGTGCCGGACCAATATTGTTCACGTTTATGTGCAATATCGTTGCTGCTGCCGTTTCTATGTTTAAAGTACACATATTATCTTTACATTTTATTGTAATACGTGCACACTGCTACGTTACTGATATGAAACACGTTAAGTTGTTTTGCTGGCCTAGCCAGCGAAACGTCGCACGACTGCGCATCCGCGTGGAAAACGTGTTTATCCGACTTTTGTGTGTGTGTTTCTATCCATGAGTACAGACCTGTAAGTATTTGTGCATTGTTTACTTTTTATAAGGTAATAAATATAAATGTTTTAGCTTTTGGTAATTATATCATGTTTATAAAACAATCTTGCATTCATTTTACATCAAATGTTGTGCAGAATCACAAAAGTAACAGTTTTTGTGTGTATGTGTATCCACGAGCACTGCCATGTGAGTGCTTGTGTATTCTGTCTACTTTTTATAGTGTGATCAGTAGCCTAGCGGCCTATTCCTATTTACATACCTTTGTGTCTTCTTTCTTGTCATCTTTCTTCACAGGTTTAGATTTATCATTCTTGTTAGTCTGCCGAGGTTCCACTTTCCTTGTCTGTGCATTTGTCTTTTGCTGTGACCTGAGATTCGGCTTGACAGTTTCAGTCTTCTTTACAGGACCTCTTATAGGTTTTACATGTGCTGAAGCCCTGAAACATTAAGATTTTACAAGTGAGATTCACTTAATTAAAGCCATTGTGAAAATAATATTTTAAAATACTTCCATTGCACTTTGAAAAGAACTACTCAATGTTTATGTCCTTGAAAATATTTCAATATAATTTCACATAGCTTAGACATATAAATGAATGTGATGAAGTCAACAAACAACTCCTGCCGAATTAGTGTATAGGTATTTATATTCAGTACTAGGGATATAAAATATGATGATATTATAAATTAAATAAGAGAAATCCAATAATGAAATTCCTTAAAGGGAATGGTGCACAGTAAAAAACAGTCACACGTCAGAAAAAGCAGCAAAGTGGTTTAAACTCTACAATAAACACTTCCTTATCTGTACTGTAAGCGCAGTTAACTTGAATACAATGCACGACGCGCGATTCCGCAGGTCAGAGGTGAGACTGCTCTCAGAGGGGGGAGGTTGTCGTCACTCTGAGGCCTGATCTCTATCGGGAAAATTTGGTAGTATATGATGTCTCCATCTCTGTCTAACACACAGCTGTGAGCAAAGCGAGCGATGAAGGAAGGAGAGAGAGCAACATACGTTTCTTCTTCCGGCCCTTTTTTTTCCATTCGGGTCGCAAACCGTGGCTCACAGCGCAATGCTCACGGCCTAGTAGTGGTTCGCAATGCGCGGACCGCTGGCAACATGCGGCAGTTCTGGGCTGTAGAAAATTATTTAACTTAAGCAAAAATACTACTCATGAAAACTGCAGACGAACGCAATGTGTACACCATCAATTGGTTCTCAAATTGAGCTTGTTACCAAATAGTGAGGAAATGCTACGATTCAAACACGTTTATAACATTTTAATTGCTGGATAGCACGCATGTTTTCATTGCATCTGGCCAGGAACACAAAAAATTCTATCACTGTGGCCTTTGGTGGCAAATAATAGAGATTACTGGCGTAGCATTTTCATGTTGTGTTGACCAAAGTAGCTGTATGTCATGTTACAATTAACATTTTGCTTATAATAATCAACACTCCTAATCATTCCTACATTTCAAGTTTTGTNTTAACATTTTAATTGCTGGATAGCAAGCATGTTTTCATTGCATCTGGCCAGGAACACAAAAAATTCTATCATTTTGGCCTTTGGTGGCAAATAATAGAGATTACTGGCCTAGCATTTTCATGTTGTGTTGACCAAAGTAACTGTATGTCATGTTACAATTAAAATTTTGCTTATCATAATCAACACTCCTAATCACTCCTACATTTCAAGTTTTGTTTGTAGAAGCACACAGAATTAGTGAATACATTCTATTATTTTTTTCTTGTATACCTGAAGACAAAATAAATTGAATATTCAGTAGTTATCTCTTTAACATTTTAATACACTTTTCTGTATGCAAATGTTTGGGGTTTCTTTCATTCAGTAATTCAGAAATTACCCTTTGATTTTTTCATTTAGCATAAAAAATTAAAACCACTAATTTTTTATTAGGCCTATGCGATGTATAATACATATTGCCTTAAATAAGNATTTAGCATAAAAAATTAAAACCACTAATTTTTTATTAGGCCTATGCGATGTATAATACATATTGCCTTAAATAAGGCACCACTAGTTTTTACCTATGTTATTTAAACTTTCCCGTTGTCTTTGTTACAAAAATTATCATGTTTTATTGTGAGGAGATTAGGTTGTGAGAGAATATGATAACTCCAACATGTCTGTTTTTCTACTGACTATGATTTATTTACACAGAGCAACACTAATTGGAGTTAACAACATTTTGAACACACCAACCAATTACAGTAATTGTAAATTTCATTTCTGCAATGCCTTTCTTCCCCACAATTGAAGCTTCAAAATGACAATTATCAGTTNTACAGTAATTGTAAATTTCATTTCTGCAATGCCTTTCTTCCCCACAATTGAAGCTTCAAAATGACAATTATCAGTCGACGCGTGCTGACATAATGACTAAATACTACTGCAGCTCACCTTCACGTGACGCCACATCACCTTGAGCTGGGTTTTAAACCAGGACCACTTGCTTCCAGAGCCAACCTGCACATCCTTAGGCAAGGGGCACCCAAGGACGTCTACACCAGTATGTCAGATGTCACGTGTCCAGTAATCACCTTCGCGTGCGACACAAGCCATCCACGCAGCCCAGCGCTGCCCCTAAGCTCGCAGGAGGAACGCAACTAGCACACAAAGAAAACCACATTTCTAGCCTCCCCAAGAGAATGCGGCCTGCGCCGGTAAGGGAGGAGCTCTAGCCCGAAGATATCCAACGAGCCGAAGGGAGCCGAACGACCCGCAGCCGGCCGTTTATATACGCAAGCGCACAGCTCCAAAACGCCAGTTGATACTCAGCAGTTCACTCCACCACCTCAGTGCTGGAGCTTACTGCCTACATCACGAAGGACCACCGCCACCTTCCAGAAGTCTTCTAGACCTTCGCCCAGAGACCCCTGAAGAAGTCTTCATCACCCATTTACACTCACTACCACTTTGGTAGATAACCCCAAGTCCCTTCTTGACAACTGCATAGATTAGATAGGGTCAGTTGTTATCATAGCTACCTAGCCCTTTTCTGTTCTTGTTTAGTTTAGTCCCAGGTCCCCTTCACCTGGTTTACTGTAGTTCACTTCTGCCAGTTAGAGTTCATTGATAGCTAAGAGTTAATACGGGCCACCATGTATATTCCTCTGGGGAATAAACACGTGATCTTACCTAACCCCAAGTATTTATTCTAGGGTGAGTGTGACTTCCATCCCAGTAGACGTCAAACCTACTAAGTAAAAGCAGGAGACTGCATCTTGAAACCTATTTGCCAAAACTAGTGTATGACTGCGCGAGCTAGCCTTAACTGGGCGCACGTACGTCGCAATACATACCCACTAGATGGCCACCTATACTGTGGAAGAGGAACGAAAAGGTACCTGGTGCACACGTACGGCAGAGCCCCAGCCACTAGTAACACACTCCATGAAGCGGCTGGTCATCCAGATCAGCCCACCGCTCTATCCACCGCGTTATCTTCACTGGTTGGAGTGACAGGACTGATTCTGATTGGCCCAGCCCCTACTGGTTGCACTCTTAGTTAGGGAACTCATCGCCTGCTCTTCCTAGTGTGGTAGACCATAGTAACTCCCCGTATGCTCTTCACCCATAGATGTTGTGCAAGGTGGAGAGCTAAGAGGGCAGCTACTGCCTCTGAACCTAGTCAATTGCTCTGCAACCCAAAGCAGTCTACCCTCAGCAGCCCCTCCCCACGGGACCGAGCTCACGCCACCTGACAACTGGCAAGGCCTCACCTTCCAGTTCCCCCATAGCTCCCTCTTCTAGCCACCCCAGAAGATCGCCGGCGAGCCGTACCAGTTCGTAATGCGCATACGACTGGGACTTCCAGTGCCACTGGGCATTGCCAAGCCTTACTTCAGGTCTGTGAGGGCTAGCAGCTCACCGCGGGAGAGCCAACCAGCAGTACCACCGCCGCCCCAGGACAGGGCACCAGTTCCAGCCAGCAGCTGCAGCAGCCGAGCCAGGATCTACCCCGGGTAAAGCCCACTGCAGGTAAAAAGAGTGCCTTTGACCACACCATCAGTGCATAGAATCGTTATTACCACACCTGACTTTGTGCCATGCCGTAGGGCTACTCACCCCACCCTGTACCGCAGCAGGAGGCAAATAATCCAAATTTCCCCTGCATTAGCCAGTGCCTCTGACCGGTACTATAGAACCCTTGTGTAACAGTGACGTAGTCACCATTTCAACCGACGTTACGCATCACAGTATTCCATTCAGAACAGTACAGTGTTGTCTATCATCAAATTTTTTTACATTATCTATGGAAGTATTGGCACCGATTCTGCTGCTATATAGTGGTCAGGTTTTCAGCCAATTCTTACTTACACAATTATCATACATATACAGTTGTGAAATAATTATGACCTTTACTTGGAACATATCAAGCTATTAAATAAATGTTTAATTTACAAAAAGAATGTTTAAACTTTCCTCCATAGACATGCAAACATAACTTTACTGCACCAAAGCAGTGATACAAGTGGTTTTGACAAAAAATTCATGATTAGGAAAGCCAAATGGCCAAAACATGGTTGTATAATTTTGTCCAGACAAATCAGGGGAACTGTTAGTGTCCATGAGAATATGGTCAGAGTGTATGTAAACAGAAGCCAAACATTCCAGCCATAATTATGGTCATGAAATGGATCTCAAAAATATTTGTATACATCCACACCATATTTCTAAACAAATTTTGTGGGAATATACTGTATAACTTGGGACAGATGTTTTTCGCGAAAAGATTTCAAGATTAGTTGTACTCCAAAACACTTTTGTTCATATGCACTTTCGTGGTTGAACAATTTCAAATGTCACATGCCTTAAGTGGCTGTCCGCGAATCATTGACGTTCAGTATCTGAGTACTTGATTACAATTGGCCCAGTCAAAAAAGAACATGTCTTCTAAAGCAGATACGCTGCCAATAACCAAAGGAAGTTGTGGTTGTGGACGTAGGGTATTGACCTCTAGCATGGCCATAAATATTTTCGTGAAATACACCTGTCTCTATGTATAACTATTCACATGCACTGCACACAATATTCCAACATTAATATTATTTTCATCTAATGAGTGTGTATTACAAAATTTAATTCAAAGAAGCTGGTCTTGAAAAAAATTTAATATGTATTTTTAAGCATTGCACAGTAACAATATTTGTATTCACTACCTATAAGGGGTGTACAAATAATGGATTTTGATGGGCATTTTAGAATCAACTAGTAGCGTTGTCCATTAACAAGCTAACAATAAAAGTAGTTACTAGCAAAACCTTTGTGTGGTACAGGCCCCATAGTGCCTTTCCCTCTCACCACAGTGGTGTTTCCCACACCACTCTGGTTAAACCAGCGCCACACAACCCCGAAGGAAAATAAGGTCCTGCCCCCTCTCTACTAGTATTTCTCTACCCACTAATAAAGAGCATTGTTCCTACCTGTCTGCTGTAGCATTTTCTATTAATGCATGCAATAGTTTTGAATTCTCTCCTGTCAAAAGGGTATTTACAATGTCTATACCAGTTTTTCCCATTCTCTTCTTAGCTATAGGTTAACTATAGGTACACCAAGGGAGGTAGTCGTGGCGCCAAACGCGGCCATGGCTACCCAATCCCTCTCTGCCGTGATGCATGCTCCCTTGCGTGGATTCCCTTCCCTGTAGGCGTATGGGGCTTAACCCTGAGATGCACTTGGCTCCCGTTCCTACCTCTGATGTACATTTAACACTTAGAATTAGGGTAGGCTAGAAAAAAAAAAAAAGTAAAACATTCTATTTGAATATCTCCTAACCGAACATTTGATTTGGTTTACATGCAATACAAATAATCATTTCAATAACTCAGCACAAAAAAAAAAAAAACAATTACCGCACAAATAATATGTGTGAACCTTTCAAATGAATAGTGTTTCAGGAGTATCACATTTACAAGATTTGATGTCAGTGGTCCATAACCACCTAATGCAGAGCCTAAATCCATTGTTTTTCAGGGGACTGGCAACCATTTCTTTACACATGGACACACAGTGGATGTGGATTTGCATGTAAATTAACTGAAAACCAAAATTACTGTTATTAAACTTCATAGTGAACTTACTGGTAGGCCTACATTAATTTTAAGTCTTAAAGATAATTGTTTATCAAATTTATTCTTAACGACAGGTGCACTATAATGCAATTTATGTTCACAACTTTCCTGATGCATTATTTCATTACTGCGAGATCAGCAAGTACTCCTGAGAACAGTAAAAAAAATGCATGTGCAAATTTTGTGTGCATTCTGAGTTACATTTCAAAAAAGCAGTATCAATTCACTGTCAGGGCGATCCAGGTTCAATCCCCGGCGGGTTCACTCCCGGATTTTCGCATGTGGGAATCGTGCTGGACGATGCCGCTTGCCGGCTGGTTTTCTCGGGGTACTCCAGTTTCCCCCGCCCTTGCATTCCAGCACCGCTCCATTCTGGGTCTCATTTCTGTCATGTCCGGGGATGACGGTCACCTACGGGTCCCAGTTGAAAAGACCGTCACTCGGAGGGTGTTGCCTTGCCCTGGGTGCACTCCCCACACGCCATTATTATTATTACTGTCATGGCTATTAACTGAAGGGTAAAAAAATGAACACAATCATATGTGAAACTTTTGATACATATCTGGCATAGTTAATACATTTTTTTTCATCATATGGTAATAGATTTATAACTGAAACATGATCTTACATAGCTGTCGCAGTAACATTTAGAAAGTAACTGGAACAAACTGTAATTATTCAGAGTAGCGGCTTTTCTGTAAATAAAAGAAAAAATCATGGAAAATGGTATATTTCCACTGTACTAATTACACAGAACACACATTTACTAGGCATTAACGTATCACCAATACAAACCACAAATAAGATAGTTGGGAGGACTATGAAGATCAGGGAAATTGTGGGGTAAAATCACTAAAAATACACCCACAAAAACACCTCAATTTAACATTTGTCCGCCCAATTTCGTAATATGTGCCCACTTAACCTAACTGAACCTTACCCCACGATGAACGAATCACTATTTTACATTTTAAATCTAACCTAGGATTATAGGGTTTTAATCTGACGTAGGATTGTACTGTTTTAATCTAACCTAGGATTGTAGGGTGTTAATCTAACCTACGATTTTAGTCTAATCTAGGATTTTAAATTAACAGTAAAACACACTGGAAGTGTATGAATTAACTCAGGTGGCGGATACAATTCCACTGTCCTCGGCCAATTCAACTGTCATACACCTTACCTCACTCGACAAAACACCATGATCTACTTAAAAGGTCCAAGTAATACCCGCCACATAGTAGAATATTACGCACAAAAGCACTTGTTTTTGCACCCTCCATTTTCCAATGACAAACCTTTGCACGGTCAAATTCAGACGTGCGCAACACACACACACACACACACCACTCGCCAGGATCCACACTCTCTCACATCTAAACGGCAACTAGCATACGGTGACGTCGACACATCCACAGCCTATTAATGCGATGGAGTGGACAGGTGACGGCGAGATGCACATTTGTTTACGTCACTACAGCATTACTTCACCAAACATCATGGCGTCCAACGTAAACAAAGCGGACGAACTCCTCGTACCTTTACCTATTTTATTTAGTGCGTTCTACTTATTTTACCATTACGCCCTCCTGAATGTTAACAAGGTACGCTGTGTAGAACCCATTTATGCTACTTTTGTGGGTCTAGGACGTTTCCTTCAGAAAAGCCGCTACTCTGAATAATTACCGAACAAACTAATTGAATCTGTCCAACCATAGTTCCATTCTCCAAATTTAATTATTAGAGTGACAATTCAATATTTCTGTGTTTCTAATATTTAAAATTTTTACTTTTGATGCTTGAATATGAAATGTGAATAATTCATAAATTACCATATGCAGCCATTCAAAATTTAATGTTCACACTTCTTTAACTAGGGTGGTGTATTACACCAGGAACACAACTCTACATTATTAAATAGTGCCATCTATGAATCTAATTGAATGTACAAATGTGCCACTTAAGCAGTCTGGCTGCTGGAGTTATCAGTAACGAGAGAAGCCATTAGAACACCTATGTCATTCAAACATCTCTCTATGTCACAGCTGACCATTAAACAATTTGGAAGTGATTGTGTGTGCATGAAGCCAAAGGTTGGGAGGGTAAGTGCAGCACAAATACATCAAAGCAGAAGTGCGAGCTCACTTGTGTTCTGCAGGCGTTGGCGGAGGCCATACATCCGGGTCCCTGGGAGGGGGAGGTGGCCACACATCTGGGTCACGGGGTGTGGAACTGTACCAAGGGCTGGGGACCCGGGATGGATCCTCGAAAGCTGGGCTGCGCATGGCCTGACCTACAACATCCAAACACAAGCACTATGTTAAGGTGGATGCCTGAGTAGGCCACCAAACAGTGTGCAGAACTCCCGCAGAAAACGTTTTAATAAGAAACAGTCAGACGTTTCCGAGTGAGGTCTGCTTACAAATAGCATTTAAGATACGTTACATTTCTGTACACGTTTTTCAGTTCCTCCTTTATTCTTCTTGAGATAGTAAAAATAGCTCAAATGGGTTTTTTCACGGTATAAACATTCCGGCACAAAAAATTAAAAAAGAAATAGATACATCAAACATTAATTTTTTTAATAAGTCATAAAATGGCAGGGTCTCCGATGAAAGTCTCATAGAGGTGTGTTACCAACGGCAAGGCTGCACGCCAGTTCAGTGCATTGCGCGTAGAGGCGATGAGAGAGTTGATACGCATGTCTCAGCTGCCCCTAGCCCTCCTACACTTTTAGGCCTCAGACGTGCAAAATTCCTTCAACCAGACGGCCACCTTAAAAGACCCTTAAGGGTTTGGCCTGGTTACAGCTATTTTTTTGTATTTAAGGCCTCAAAACATGTGAGCTCTACAGCAGACTCTTGCTCACTCACCACTCGCCTCATTGCATCTATGCGCTAGGTGCTCAACTGGCGCGGAGTCTCTCTGACGGCAACACACCTGAACATGACTAAGTGGTGACCCTATATTTTTATGGCACACTAATAGAGAAAAAATGTGTGTCCAAAGGCAACTCGCAAGTTTTGATGTAGAAAATGTAGCAGATAAAAATGATTGCGAAAACACCCATTTAAACCATTTTAATGCCCAAAAAATTATCCTTGGAGCTGAATTGAGAATTTCAAACTTATCTTTTGGCATGAAACATTTCTTAAATGCTTTCTGTATTCAAACACCACTACATAATAACAAACCGTTTTTTAATAAGGTGTTTTCTTTAGCTGCTTCTCACAGCCCCATCTTCTGCCATATAAAAATTTTAATTTCTACCTGACTAATGGCTTGGTACAGTTTATGTGCACCAATAAAGTAACAATGTGAAAATGTTAAAACTTTAAATGATGATTAAATGCTAAATGTTTTTAGGATAAACGCATTTATAATAGTCCTAAGGCCCAGAGCTATTGTAACTTCACATGTGGCTGAACTATCAGAGGAAGCAGGTCTTTGAAACGTACCAAAACAACAACAGACAAGGTACACAATAATTCGCAAGTGTCGTCAAGTTTTGGAATTTCACTGCATCAAAGAGCAATTCCACTGGTGATGAGCAAGTTATGCACTGTACATAAGTGCAGAGATGCAGCACTTACCGATTGGCCTATCCACCTGGGAGTCTATCCTGAACAGCTGCAGAGTGCTCGTGACGGCCTTCATCTGCTCGTACTCCTGAGCGATCTGCTGCTGCACCTGCCAACACAACCACTTAGTCAAACCACGCACAAACACACTTTGTTAGTTTAAAATATTAAAATTGTGTAGGTTTTCACATGCCTGCTCCATAATATATTCCTACATAACATGTTCCAATCACTGTTTTTAATTATGCAAAAAAATGCACATGTACCACACGAGAATCCATGGTGAACAAACCTATCTAAACAATGTTGACCATTCAAATTGCAACAGCAAGAAGGATGTGAGCTATCATAACCAAATTTATCAGACATAATAACCTCCATACACAGATGATATGATTATTCGTACATATCAGTATGACATACTGAACATGAAGAAATTAGTACTGTGTGGCCCACCAACCGGCAGCACTAACCACTACAAGATGCTGCACTGAGAGGAAGAGACTTTGGATGTCCATCTGGGGTATATCTGCCCACGCTACTTCGAGGCATACCCAAAGTTCATCTTTTGTGACCACGGGTGTCTTGTGACAGGCCAGTCATCGTCCAACCAGAACCACACATTTTCAATGAGCGATAGATTCAATCACCGCCTAGGCCAAGGAAACAATGTGACATAGTTGTCATGCATGAACCATCAGACGAGGTGTGCCACATGCCCTCGCGTACTGTCCTGTTGGTAGAGGGCCCCAAACTAGCCCTGAAGATAGGGGGCAACAACAGAGTCCAACACCTCCGCAATGTAATGTTTGCTTGCCAGCGTGCCAGAGATGCTGACTAGACGCAAGCGGGACTGGAATTCTATGGCATCCCATACCATAACGCCAGGTGGTTATACAGTATGACAATGCATAATGCAAGATTCTGCCAGGCATGCGCTACCGTGCAGCCAGACACGGGTGCGACCACTGTGGTGCTGCAAGCAGAAGCTGGATTTGTCCGAGAAGATGATTGCATGCTGTGTATCCCACAAGACTAGACACTCCACACAACATTGCAGCTGCAGGAACCTGTACTGAGCAATCAGCGGCAGCTACAGTACCCTAATGGGCACCTGAACAAGATGCCCTGATGCTGTATACGGCGACAAACTGTGCATACGGACACAGATTGATATGTAGTATTCCTAAACTCCTGAGCGAAGGTGTTTGATGTGGCTGCAGGTCCTTAATTGCCATTCACACCAGATAAGATATCTGTCCTCGTGCTCATTGATGCGACGGGGCCGTTGGCTTCCTGCACGTCAGTCAGCCTATCCCTCCTCAAACCACTGATCCCATATCCGCTTCACTGTGGTTGCATTTCTTCTAACGGGAGAACCTATTTCATGGTAAGATAATCCGCAATCCTGACAGCCCACAATTCTCCCGCGGTCAAAGGCGGAAACCTGTTCATGTGGTTGCAGTGTTTGACATAGCATGTTCACTTTGTAAGTGCACAAGAACGGTGGAGAAAAAGCAATGCCACTACCTCTCAATGGTTCCCCGACCTCCATTTATACACAGTTTATCATTGCCGCCACTGGTGCACATGCTACACCACTTCATTGTCCTACCCTGCTCTAACGCATTCCCCCCCATGTGGGGGGCTTCAGGTGCATTCTTCTTGGTGTTACAATTTTAAAGGCCAGCAGTGCACCTATATCTTTTCTTTGAAGTAGATTCCTTGTATTGTGATGGGCAACAATTTTATTTATAATTAAATAGTGTGTACGTAGTACTAAAAAACTTTTTACTGTGTGTAACTGCATGGCTTATTGCCGGTCCCTGTACTAACTACATGCACAGTAAGTTAAACAAAACTGATCTCTTCTAGTTACTATTTAATATCATGCTTAGGGAAGTATTTACTAGCACAATTGTAGCTTGTTATTGATGCACATGCTGTTTGACTTGCAGGAATATTACCATGTTATGTTTGTGAAATTCTTGTGTTAATTGTGCCTAGGTTCTTAATATACAATTTAAAAAGAAAATAAAAGCTATAGTATTAGCTACTGAATAAATGTTTAATCTATTAATAAAACAGTACAAAAAAACTCTTCAAACACTAATCAGGATAATGTGTATGTGACCAATCATCGCATAACTAAAAATGCAAGGCAATGTTTGTGTTTGGACTTACAGAGTTTGGAAACAAAAAATTTATCTCAATATCAGATTATGTCATGAGATGTCATCACAACATCCTTACAATGATGCACAAAAATGGATCTTCACCTAAAAATAAATTTATCACACTGAACTGGGAATCACATCTATGTGAAATATTATTATTTATTATTAAATATTATTGTCTATAAACCCCAGAAATATTATTTTTCAGGATATTTTCCCAATATTTTGCATGAACTGTTGACTGAAAGGACTGCACTGCATGGACTGCAGAAAACCACAGTGGAAAATTTGTTTAAGTTTTATTTGCATAGGCCCTACCACCAGATTAAACTATCAAAAATTACCTAAGGCTTAGGCTACATTCGCAATAACATGTACACAGCAAAAACACACAGAATGTACCAACATGAATCAACAGCAGTTGCTACACTGATGCAAAGCACACACACAAGGTTAACTAATTTTCATTTTCTGTGTACTGTGCACCATGCTCTGTGCACAGCCAAACAAAAAACAGTGCAGGTACCGGTTGATGGATTCGATTACAGTAGTCTGTTATTAATTTGCTATCTGAATAAACACGTTCAAAATTTCGAAGGTAAATCAGTTTGTCACAGAGTGGAAGGGAGGATGAGAAAAAAAATTTAATGTTCATTTACAAATAAAATGTGTTTAGTAGCCAGAACCAGATGAAAACTAATACTTATAATTCCATAACCTAATCTAGAGATGTAAAATAATAAGAGTTAAATTGAACATGGATCAGGGAGTCTTTCTTTTAAAAGGTAACCGTAAACTTAATGAATGCTTTGCAAAAACCAATACCCCTACCAACACAAAAATGTTCTATGAAACTGACTTACCTCAAAAAAACTTAAAAACTTCAGGAATAGGTGTGTTTTGTGTGAATGTGGCTTGGGGTATTGTACAGTCTCTGTGCGGGTGTTATATTTGTGTGCTGTGGGCAAGCTGTTGCGAAAGTAGCCTATGTTTAATACAAAGTTGGTAAGCCCTATGGTACATTTTAAAAAAGAAACCAAACTAGTGACAGTNGAAAGTAGCCTATGTTTAATACAAAGTTGGTAAGCCCTATGGTACATTTTAAAAAAGAAACCAAACTAGTGACAGTGTACACAGCCCTCCACCAAAATATTTTTTTTAAGGAATAGCATGTACACAGAAGACTACAAAATTAAAGAAATTAGGTTAACTGTAACTTGGTATGCAAAATCTACTCACAAGTTGCCATTTTCCTTTCCGAGTAGGTTCGCTGATGGTCATGAGTAACTTGTGTATCTGCTGTATGGCGCCTTGGTAGTAAACCCCAGACGTCTCGTAGTTGCCCATCAACGCCATCTCTCTTGCTAACTTCGTGTCTTCATTTATCTGGGTGGTGGAAACTGCCATTACGGTCATTCCAACTGAAAATGAATGCATGAAGAGGTTAGCACCACCACGAAAAAGTAAACTTAAATGCCNGCCATTACGGTCATTCCAACTGAAAATGAATGCATGAAGAGGTTAGCACCACCACGAAAAAGTAAACTTAAATGCTCAAAATTGGCACATGAAGCACATTTAATAAGGGGTCATAAATAAGAAAATAATTTAAAAAAACTCAATGCGCGCAAAGGGTTTGGATAAGCATACCATTGTAGTTTTCCCCGGACAGCTGCACAAAACCTAACCTCACTATTCCCGAGAATACTGCGTAATTGTCCATTTATAAATAAGACATGTCACTAAAAAANTATTCCCGAGAATACTGCGTAATTGTCCATTTATAAATAAGACATGTCACTAAAAAAATTAATATTAAAATAAATATCCAATGAATTCATGGAGAAAAAAAAAACAGGAATATTAAGGCTATAACTGCAAAATAATTTGAATTATTGCGGTACTCTATTTTTACCACTACAAAAACACTGCCAAGTACTGTAGCTATACACGTAGAACATTTAAATATAATTATTTTAATACACGCATTACTCTTAAATGTTTACCAACTCCCCTCCCTCACATTGCACGCTCGTGAAGCAATGCGAAAACGTAACTGGCACTGGCTAAACTTTAAACAAAATTAAAAAAACATATTTACACACTGTTGCCAGTACACCTCGGAGACTAACCTGCCTGCAGTGCCGACGCGCTTACGACTGAAAGAAACAATTTTTCCCTCGCGTCTCAAATGGGAAACACCAACAAACGCCACGCACAAGTTTGGTTCGATCCGCCTTTTGCCAATGCCACTTGTCAAGTTTTCCAGCCAGTTTTCCTTTCGTGCAGTATATGGCAAGGTCGGTTGTCTGCCTGTTCGATAGATCGAACTACTAGAATCGACTACTGTCCCCGATCATTTACAGTAAACAATAGCGCTTTGATCTTTGACTCCTAGTAAACCAGGCAAACCTTTAGCACATCATTAAATATACAAAAAAAAAACACAATATTAAATATACCAAACATACTGACGAAATATTGCAGGTGATTTTAATATTCTGCGCTGTAAATATTCCTAATGGGCACACATGCATATATTTAAATTATATTTGTGGAAATTCCTAACGCCCCGGTCACACTGTAAAATTTTCTTCTTAAAATTTATTTCACATTTAAGTTTTCCTTCCAACAAATTTTATCAGATAATCTTGAATATGTTTGAAAATGGGTCACACTGTCAAATTTTTTGACTGGGAAAATCTAATTTGAATCATTGTTTAAAAATTATTTTTATAGTGAGATATTGCATTTGTTTACCACGAAGTCCTTTAGAGTAAGAAATGTAAGGAATGTTTAAATTCATTTTCGCTTCTTTACTACATCCAATTTGTATTTATCAGAGATATTATCCTACACAATGAAATTTCATGACTCTGAGTTCGGATGTGCAATATTCAGTTAACATAGCATCCATGCTTAAACAGCTTCTACATAAATTAATGATTTTCATAACCTACTTGTTTCCAGCAATTGTTCGTTATTGTAAAGTTTCTTGGCGTCCACTTTTGTCGTGCACGATTATGATTGGCTGAAACCGTCAAACATCATAGACATTTTAGAACCGGTCCAATCTTCAAATATTTGATGGAAACTGAAGTCATCCAACTTCCTCAGACAAATATGCCGACGTTTATGAAGTTTCGATGACGTCATAACTGACCAACTTTATTTGACCAAACTTATCGGAATCAGTTTGATGGAAAAATTTGATAGTGTGACAGAGGCTTAAGACAGAGCAATAGCCACAATTATAAACTGCAGAAAGTAAGTGTCGCTTTGTTTTTTTCTGCTACAAAACATGAGGGACGGAAAAATCGCGCATGCGTAAGGAAATACACTCATTACTCATTTCGTTGTATAGTCGGCAAATTTATCTACTTTTTTTTTTGGGTG
>NQII01017569.1:0-13565 GCA_002778355.1 Clitarchus hookeri
AAACGGTCTGGAGAAGAACGGCTCCCGCGAAATGCATTTCATTTGCCATGCAACGTCTAGAAAATCCAACCAACTGTAATATACTGTTTGCAGTTGCGGGGAACAAGAAAGGCTAACTTGTTCATTTCCAGCTTGACGACCAATCCTTTAGAAAACTGAGAATAAATCCTGAAGGAATCGTATGAGAAGTGTAATAAATTATTTATTATTCATCGTAAGCAGTATTTTCTTGGGCAGTTGTATGTTTATGTAACAATGTAGCATAAAATCAGAATTTAAGAAAAATTTTTATCGTGCACTCTTAAGTAAAATAGGATTTTTTTCTTTTTGATAATACGCGAAAGAAACATAAAGATAGGATTTCCTCGAGGGTTTTGTTTTAGTCCGCATGTATTTCACTCTTCCGATTAGTTTCGTCCCTTCTCTTGCAGTATTCATATTGTCCCTTAGACAAGTATATCAGAATGAAACTCCAAGTGCCATGCTAACACCATGCACGCTAGTCCTTTCTTGCGGAGGTAAAGATATTTTTTTTTGACAATAGAAGGAGAGACATCGAAATTTTGAGAATAAAAGGAAAGGACAGTTATGAGTAAAAAGATATAGTTGTGGTTTTTTAAATTACTGATACTCAACGGAAAAACTAACAGGCATTATCGAAGGTAATTATAGCAGCGAGATAGGAAAATCTGTTTTAATTCTCAAAGGTATTGCCTTCCTGCAGATCTTATACATTTTCCGGGCCTCGAAACGCCTAATCTATAAGGCTAACTCTTATGCACTCACCATTTGTCACATCGCCTCTACGCAAAAGCAGCTGAACTGGCGGGAAGCCTTTCCGTCGGCTACACGCCTGAACGTGACTTTGAGCGGTGATCCTATATTTTATGGCACGCTAATAAAGATAAATGTATGATTCTTGTCTAAAGACAATTCTAAATATGCTGTACAGATAATAAATAAAGTAAACTGATTCTGAAAACAATTGTTTTAGTAATTTTTACGCCCAAAAACTAATCCTTGGAGTTGAAATGAGATGTTTAAATTGGTCTTTGGACACGAGACGTTTCTTAAACACTTCTCGTGTTTAGATATCATTATAAAATATCCAAGTTTGATCGAAACACGTGTTTTTGACAAATTCCCTGCAAGGGTTTTCAAGAGCCAGCCAGGTGGAGCCCTTAATGTCTCAATAAAAGTTGAAACAGATGACTACTGCTGTAGTTTTCTTTTTTTTTAACCCATTACAGTAGGCCTTTATGTAACAGAAACCAGCAGTTCCCCAGTAAATTTAATTCATCTCTAGGATACTAAATAATTGAATTCACTGATAAGATTATTTTTATATGTCGGAAGAAGGATCAATATGTGAAAGAAGGTAGCTAGCAGGATATCTAAAATTACACTATTGACATTTGAAAACTTTTTTCTCTTACCTGGCAACATGAGTCCATTATCACCATTACACATTTAATTATTCTGTGGAATTTATTTTGAAAAACTGGTAATATAAATCGTCATGATATTCGCTTAGGTAGCAACAGGTTTCGAATAATTGAAATTTCAAAATGATAGCCTACTTTACTTGGAAAGTTAGGTTTATGTAATCATGAGAATATCTGTCTGGGATGTATCTTACACCCTCTCACCCCCTTTAACTTTTAACCAGGTACAGAATTTTGCCAAACTCGGTACATATATAGTACTTATTTGGGAAATCCGGCTTTTGTTATTATCTATCATGCTGTGTGCTTATTTTAAAAATTGTGGCAATTTTAATATTTAGTATGTCTTCTCAAAATCTAGGAAACCGTTGCATCAACTTTGACAAAATAACGCATTTCGGCAGTTCATCATGGAAGTGTTTAATTTAGGGAGTAATATGGTTATTCGTTAGTCAATTTGGAAGATAACGCCTACATTTTTTGGAAAAATTAAGCTTTTGATCATATCTTAGAAACTATATAATAGATTCTACGACCCCTAAATGTTTAAGGTATTTAATACTATGGTAGGTAATGTTACTATATACGGCTTAAGTGGTGGCCATAAAAATAGATTAGGTTAATTTGGTAAATATATAATAGACTACAGTTCAACCAATTTCAACCAAAGTTGATATTCTGAAAGAATCAGCTACAAGCATAAAATACGCTTATATATTGCCTCTTTCACCCATAATTTTATAAGATAATGCCACATGAAAAATAAGGGCTCTCTTTCATATTTCGGGAAACAATAACCAAATTTTTACCAAATTTGGAGAAAAAGAAAAATTACAGTAAACTATGCAAACTGATATGTCGTAAGCGGGTCAGACACAGATCTTTAAAATGGTGGCTGTTTGAACAATTTCGATCACTCTACTATATCTACGAAATCATATAACCAAGTTTAACCGAACTTTGTACACTAGCATATTACAATAATATGTCTACACATAACTTCTTTTCCCCGCCATTTTGTACGATGGCTTCAGTTTTAAGATATATATTCATGAAGCAATAAACATCTTCCCTCCCTAATTTGGCAAAGAAGTATTACTACGGTAGACTATGTAAAATGATGTGTTTTAAGTGGTTCCAACATTTATTTCCATATTGATGGCAATATCAATATTTTATTTCAACGCACATATTACTTCTGTTTTAGTCTTAGAGTTGGGCCTCCATCATACAATTTACTCGCGTACGCATGTAGAGGAAATTATGGTAATAAGCTATATTTGTAACTCTTTCTTAACCATATGATATCAATTAGGTATATAGAAATTTGGCGTGATATTGTGATGCGATGTAGGCTCTAGAATACCGAGGGCTGAAAAAAAACTTACTATATCCACAGAGAAAGAATGTAACGCTGAATATAGAAAATGCTAACTAAAATGCTCCTGCGATGTAGGCCTAATATTTCTGAACTCTGTGAAATCATCCAACATCATAACAAAGCACTCCAATTGACACCGGCAACGTCGATCACAATCTTCACTCGTTTTCAGGGGGAAAAAAATTCTCTCCAGCTAGACGCCTCTGTAATTTCCGGCTCTGCTGGTTTTTTATAGCCACTCGCCTCCGAAAGCCGCATAACGTTTATCGCTCAAGCAGAAAAAATGAAATAAACACAGATAGAAAGATAATAAAATGATAGAGCGAAACGATAGGAAGAAATAATCCCCTGAAGTAGGAACAAAGAAAAGAAATGTGTTGTTTCTAGGACTGTCTGTAGTGTAGCGTGTTCTTAAGACTCGCCCCACAGTTCCGAACCACCAACACGCAACTCGAAGAGAACTGAGAAACAGACGCTCATATTTTCAGAAGTGATATCAGTTAGGAATACCAACCACGAAAAAAGTAAGCTATTAATATCTTATCGTTTTCTGCGAGAGTTTCGCTACTGGGCAGTGGATACATGTGACGTCCTTATTCGTTATTGGTAAATTCTTAATAAAATATCGATAAAAAAAATATTCTCATGTCAGAAACATGACCGAAACACAGTTACAACAATTCTGAAAAAATAAACATTATGTAATTTTAGACTTGAATTTGGCCCCTCAGAGNTGACCGAAACACAGTTACAACAATTCTGAAAAAATAAACATTATGTAATTTTAGACTTGAATTTGGCCCCTCAGAGCATTCCCCGAGTTTTGAAATAAGTCTTCTTCTGTAGATGAAGTTGGAATAGTCGATATTGAAGCGCGTGTCTGTCAGTCTGGTCTTCTCCGTAATCGCATTTGATGATGAAATAAAATTGCTATGCTTGCTAGGAAATGGGACCCGGAGTGTTGTGACGGTGGCTCGTTACCTGGTTTTTTTCTGTTTTCACGTAGTTGTGAGTGAGTTTGGTGGGCGACCATGCTGAAAATGAAGTGCCGTCGTACGTTGAAATGCTCGAGAGGCGTAGTTTGACGGGGCAGCGCCCTGAATTGCGTGGCCGGCCGGTCTGCTTTCCTCCTGGGCTTCCTTTTATCACGAGACCTCTGTATCGCAGCGTTGACGTCATCGGCTACGTCACCGGCTGTTTTGAATTCTTTTGGCGAGAGTCGACCAAGAGTTTCCAGCATGTACTTCTACACCTGGGACGGAAATGGCGGCTCGAGCCTCCACACTATATTGTCTGTTCGCGGTTTCTCCACACATTTTGATTCAAACCTTTGAAAAATTACTCCACGTGTGACGCGTTTAGATGTTTTCTAAATATGTCATTTATCATCAACATTTTATACTTCTGTTAAAATAACCGTACCTTATTTTTAGTTACATTGAATATCCACNTATGTCATTTATCATCAACATTTTATACTTCTGTTAAAATAACCGTACCTTATTTTTAGTTACATTGAATATCCACTTATATTTTATCTGTATTGAGTTTAAAGTTAATATGCATATAAACAGGGAGAAAATTAATGTGTTGGCAATACCCAGTTAGAAAGAGTTCTCATGCAAAATATTATTAAAGAGAGTGCGCACGAATACTGTGCGTTGTCTCTTTGTTGTAATTTTATAGACGCGGTGAAGCTTTGTTTGCATAAGGCGAAGGAATATCCTGGAAGAAGAACTTTAACAGTTCTTCAGAAAATTTGGAAGTAGCCATGAATGACTGCTATATGCGAAGACGTGAGGGAGATCGGCGAACCGTCTGGTGTTTTATTCTGAGAATCGTAAGGAACTTCTACTTGGGACTGATAATTAGCAAGTTAATTAAATTTGTATTTATTATGTAAAATTTATTATTTGTACCTGAAGTTACAATTCTATTTTAGTTGCTATTCGTCATTGAAGTTTTTCTCAGTATTATTATTTTATCAGCAACTTGTGTTTTCCTGACGTTAAGTATTTTAAGAATTTAATATTCTATAACGAAATTTTAATCAAAAAGAGGGTTATGTAAATAAACAATTTAAAACAATGTAATTTTATACAACCATATCAATAAGTTGTGACATTTTAAACGTGGCAAAGTTTCGAATGACAGTGTACGGAAAAATAAACTGTTTTGAGAGTGCTCTAAACTCTACCAATAGGGAGCCTTGCTATGACAGCATTATGCGTACAAATTATCACCATAGTTGGCATGATTACCAAGGCGGAGTCTTGGAGTGGTGCATGCAGCGATGAGTGTGCTGGGAATTCCGGGTGAATGTCAACAGGATGTCCGGCCGCTGCTGCAGCGTTTAAATGTCCATTCCNACGGAAAAATAAACTGTTTTGAGAGTGCTCTAAACTCTACCAATAGGGAGCCTTGCTATGACAGCATTATGCGTACAAATTATCACCATAGTTGGCATGATTACCAAGGCGGAGTCTTGGAGTGGTGCATGCAGCGATGAGTGTGCTGGGAATTCCGGGTGAATGTCAACAGGATGTCCGGCCGCTGCTGCAGCGTTTAAATGTCCATTCCTCATATGACACCATTAAAGGATATTATAATACGGAAATAAACAAAATTTCTGTAAGGCTTCGTGGTGGCCCTGCCACATTCCACGAACGGATTGAAGTAATTTTCACTTTCTGCGCATGTCCTCAACTTTAGTTAAAGAATTTCAGTAATATATGTCAAAACACGAGTTTAAGGATTGATGCGTTATTTTATTATAAAGGCTGTTTGCACTAAAGTGAGCACTATTGAAATCAGTCTTTCCAAATATCACTACCCATCCTACCTACTTATATGCTTCAGTCCACACCGACTTGCTGACTCCAAGTAAAGTTGACAGCGAAAAAATAAAATAATTAATTCTAAGACTTGACGTTTAAATGCGAGCACTATATTTAAATTTATGATAACTCAGTTTCAGTAGCGGAACTAGAAACGCATTACGAAGAGGAATACATAAGGGGTGAGTCACTGTGTAATACATTAAAGCCACATGCTTACAAGTGATAATTATGTTTGTAATGACACTACACATAAAAGTTAATAGTTGGTGAGCAGGATATATAAAATATTTTATTTCCTTGTTACTACAATACGTGAGTTTATTAATACTGCACTATCTAAAATGTACTTGTTTCAGCCATAATCTCATTTTACACCACGTGAAATCAAGTTCCAAGATAGGGTCCCAAGCCCCTTAGCCCACCCCTTAGATCAGCCCTTGTTATGTTAAGCATGTCTTGTTTTATAGAGGCTGCGGTGGTATAATGGTTAGCCTACTCTCATACCACCAAGGCGAATTGGGTTCGAGTCCCGGCGGGGCCGCCTCCAGATATTTGCGTGTGAGTATAGTGCCAGTCAATGCCACTGGTCAGCGGGCTTTCTNCCACGGCCAATATAATTTTTCATTTGGTAGAAGGATACAAAATGTGGATAGAAGTCGGTTTTAATCAGGTATTTCATTAGTGCTCACTTTACCGTGAACCGCCTATATTTACTTTTACAACAAACCCGCGCTTTTACAAAAAATATAGTTCTGTGTGTAACTTTACATCGTAATTACATTACTACTCGGTTGGAAGAATTGTGGTAACATCTCAAAACACCTAATAATGCAAACATTAAGCTTACCTTAGTCGAAATCAAGTAGTTCAGAAATTGTTTATGGTAAAATAGCATTCAGTATGGCGACAAAGAGATGGGTTTTGCGCAGCTTATACACGCACTCTATACCCATAATCCTCTACGAATGAGTGAGTGAAGAAATTTGGGTGTGTGTGAAGAAATCGAGGTCTTGAGAGCCGATGAGGATGAAGTGAGGCAAGTATAGAGCAGCGCCGGAATGAAAGGGTGGGGGAAACTGGAGATCCCGAGAAAACCCGCCGTCCAGCTGCATCGTCCGGCACGATTCCCGCATGCGAAAAGTCCTCTACGAGACGTGTACGTTAAAGCATTGCTTATAATTGGTAAGTAGGCCGGAAAGTTGGCGGTTCACTCATCACTGAGGCACTGACATGACACAGTTCGTGTGCATTTCGGCGGGAGGTCCCGTCATAGTAGTCTTTCTGTATACAACCGTTCGGTTTAAAATAAACTCATTCTTAAATTTTCATTTATACGCCGGACTTCATAATGCGTAAATCAGTGGGATAATAATTTCTACCAGCGCATAATCTTGACAATATTCTCACAGAAGGTTTAAATACGCGGGTTATTCGGAAAGTAAGTTCCGATTTCTTATAAAACATAAACCATTACAGATTTTTTTAAAAAAAAATTTTTTATTTAATTCCTTACATGTTTCTCTAATTTTCTTCATAGTTTTCATATTTATTTGTACATTTGTCATAACGTTCTACAAGCTTTTGTATGCCTAAGTCATAGACGTCTGCCGCCAGTGAGGATAACCAGTCTGTAACTGCCTACATTCGGAAATTCCAATGCTAAAGTTGAAATTGTGAATCGCCGGTCTTCACGAATCTTTTCGTCCACGGCTTTGACCAAATCTTCTGTGATCACTGATGGTCGGCCTGATCGCGGTTCATCATGGACATTTTCCCGTCCATCCTTGAAAGCTCTCACCCACTTACGCACTTTGTTGTCACTCATCGCATTGTGACCATACACTTGACTTATCTGTCGATGAACTTCCGCTGCTGAAACGTTCCTTGCTGTCAAAAACCGAATCACTGACCGTATTTCACAGTCGGCGGGCTTATCAATTGTTTTAAACATTTTGAACTGACACTGTAACAGCACACTGCAACAATACCAATGCAAATGGCGTCGTTTGATGAGCAAGGCATGCTGGGAGTCGGTGCGCATGCGCGTAACAATGTTCGCGCGACATTCGATTAGCTACGGCGATTCGGACCTTACTTTCCGAATAACCCTCGTATTTACAGTAGGAGAATGTCAATTGCAGTAACTTAAAAAGGATTACGATTGATGTAACTGTGGACGTAATAAATAAACTCATGTTTCTAATTAGTCAAATCCTTTGTCAAATATAAATTTTCTCACAACGTTGACCCACGTTTATCTTTCGCGTTTTTCAATGTTTCTGTATACTCATTTTAGCATTTAACTGGCTTCTTGAAAAGGTGCCGGTACGCGAAACGTGCGAAGAGTTCACACTGGGTGAGGCGAGGAATGAGATGAAGAATTATGTTTCTTGAGTGACACCTTCTTCACCAGTGGTTTTTCTCAGGATGTTCACGCTTTTATCGTTCCCGAGCGTAAAGGTCTCAAGTCTTATTTTGTTGGCAGTAACTAAAGCAGGCGTGTAACACAATAAGGCACAGATTCTTTTGTCTGAATTATTTCAGGGCCACGCCACCCGAAAAATTTAACTTTTTACACCATAATTTGGGAAACTACTCAATAAATTCAGGAATTACTTGGTATCCAAGTAATGCTATTGGAGGTTACCCTATGCCCGTACGGTTTAAAAATCAGAAACTTATTTTAAAATGGTGGCCATATTAATATTTTATGTTGTGAAATTTATAGCCGTATTAGAATTACTTCAACAAAATTTTGAATACGCTAGCATTCTTTTGTAACCATTTAATTCATATTTTCGTAGATTATTTTCCATATTTTTTTAAATAGCATCGATATGAAATTTCAGAAACTAATGAAACCAACTTAATATTAATACTAATAATAATACACGGATAATAATGTAAGTTACTTCACAGCAAATATATCTAGTTAAGATTCTAAATAGAGGTTTTGTTACAATTTCAGTTACATATTGTATCTTCTGAACAATATAGTCTATATGTATTTCAAATCCAATTTTGTATGTAAGCAATTTTTTTCGTGGGTATTTAATACACAAATTCATAATTTCTTTAGTGTGAAGTTCTGATAATGGTTATCTGAAATTTAAACTAAAGTCCGTATTTCAGTAATTTCTCAAACTGTTCCCACAATATTCTGCTTGCAAACATTGCTAAGGTGAAGTAAATATTTCCTAAAATATTCTTTCACTTCAGCACACCAATATAAGTTTAGGGTTACTATATATATATATATATATCATACTTCTAAATAATTAAAAATAAACGCAACTTTGAAAATAATGTGTTGTATTACTACTGCCTCTATAAATTAATATTTTATAGGTTAACATAATATCTCAGAAGATATTGGATCGATTACTACCAAATCTGGTGTAAAATTCAATCTGCGTGAACTCAGTAATGTAAAACCTACTACTTATATCTTTCGGTACCCTCTCAAAATTACTTGCAAATAAGTGTAGAGGAAAGAAGAATATATAGATATTAAGGTAACAAATCGTTTCATTTTGCATGAGTAGCTCCTACATGTTGCATTATTGCTACGATGACTACAGAATTAAAGAAATATATTCCCAACGTATAGAAATTATAGTTGACGCAGCCAAACGGTGAACATCGAATAAACCCATCACATAAAAATGGAAACATCGTATTTACTGCGTAGCGTGCTTTGTTTACATACGCACTAATGTCGTAGTCAGAATATTGAAACCAAAAGGAGAAAAGTAGGGGAGCGATGCTTCGTGGGTTGGGAGGAGGCTGCTTGTATACATTTCGAGCAAAGAGTGTATCGCGAGCACGGAGAGAGAGATATCTCTAAAATCATTTCGGCATTTTATTTTGCCAGTTACGCTTCTCCGCATCTTCCGTCGTCGGTGTTTTCACCCCTTCGCTTCGACCCAACTACCCGTCGCCGGCTCCCTAGCCGTCTATATACGGCGCAGCGTGTTTGTGGCGATTATGATCGTCCCGTTATTATTGTCGGAGACTAATAAAAGTAGCCAACGGCCACGTGGTCAGGGAGCAGTCGAGAGGAGGGGAAAAGGAGAGGGGAGGGTTCTCGGCTCATATTGACGACTATCGATATACCTTCCCGTCAAAACAACGGAGGCTGCACTGTGTGTGTTGGAGGGAGGCCGTTCAGATAGCACAGCTCTCTTACTAAGAAGGAAACCGGTTTAAGTCCAAAATCTAATTTTTATCACTTCATCAAACGTATTACAAGAGGATATCAACTGCGAATGTTTTGAAGAACTTGAATCCACCCACGAAATGCGTAAGCCTATTTACTAATATTAATTTGAAATACATAAAACATCTCCTTTTTTGTTTTAGTTTACAGCGAAATAAAATATTATTGGAAAATAATGTACATAAAACCGCAGGTAAATCGAATGAATTATAGCACGAAAGGATATTTTCCTGACATAAATGCCACAAATTATGGGTAACAAAAATTAAGCTTCGAAAAGCTGTAAATTTGTATATTGAAAATAGCAAACTGATAATTCGAAAAGAGAGGTCTTCGGGTAACGGAAGTAATAAAAAAATATATAATTATTAATATATATATTTAAAGGTGCCCAATTAAACAAAAGATGTGGTAAATTATAAAATAACTCAAAAAAAGTTTTTTTTATTCTTATATGTAAGAAAGTATTTGAATTTTTAAGCTGGAGGAATTGTATTTTGGGAGACCTAATTTAAGTGAGTGTCATAAAACTAAAGAAAATAACAAAAATGTGGAGGTGATACCGAACGTCGATTTACCTCAAAGTTCAATCGAGTCTAAAATTTTGATCAGAGCAAAGCCAAATTGTGATCTGCACAAGGGGGATAAGGTCGAACGCGAGTCCGCCTAGGGATAAACGACAGAACGGCGACCAAAGGAATGGTCAGCTGACAGTAAATCAAGGATTTGCCATATCGAGGAAAGCCAGGCAAGATCTCGGGCGAGTGACCGCAGAAAAATGAGGGTTCTTCCTTCCCCCAAATCTCCCCCTTGGCGCGATCTTATAAGCTGGTGGCTTCCACCGCCGTCCTCGTGCGGACGAAATACAGTTATTGACAGCGATGAGAGCTGGTCGAGGGGTAATTATAGTTGATGGCAATCTTTCAGTTCCTTGCAAGAGATCAAGCGAGGTGATTTGTCAAATAAATAATAAAGGAAGACGAAACTTCCGCTGATACGGCTTACGACAGTCACATTTCTGCTATTGGTCAGGACAAACAGAAATTAAAAGTTATGGTATGTGAACGCTCTCTATATAGCAGAGCACCGGGTGAGCAAAAAATCTATATAAAATTCTACGATAAAGAAACTCCTCTTATATGGTCGTGCATGTGATCATATATTGCTGCAAAGTTTCCTTTCTGGTGCAATATTAACAAAAGATTATAAACCTATTCTTATAGTTCTACATGATCGAAAACTTTTCACTGGTGCCAGCATTCAGTTTCACAGGTTTTTGTGACTTCGGTCGCTCCATGTGAATTAAACTCAGATACCCAAATGCTAATGCTCTATAATGAGTGGACATTTAAATGTGCAAAAATTTGCAGGTCAAAATAATTTATTTAATTTTCAATGCACAGGTTTTTGAAGTACCGGGTATAACTAGTTAAATGTGTTGATTTGCTTGATCAACAAGCATACAATTTTCTAGTTGCATAGCCATGACAATAGTGTATACTTTTATGGCGTGTATTTAACAATCAGTGAAATTGCGAAAATGGTAAAGGTATGCCACTGTAAGAAATTGTTCGCAAGTTTACCACACCACTGAATATGACTATTGAGAAAGCATGAATTGTAAAGTTTCTCACCACACATCCATGGTAGCGCTCCTACGTTTACTCAGGATGAAGTCAAATGTGAAGGGAAGTTCTAATTTTGTGTAGTAGTGACTTTCAATATTCGTTTATTGGCAGCCTGATGTGAGGCCTTATTTCCATACAATGCGTTAGTTAAAACATTACAGTTTAGGAAGTTTGCTAGAAAATGTTTTCACAGTTATCCGGTTTGTTCTCCCAGCTGTGCTATAGGGTTAGTAATTGTTTAGGCAATTTCCAAATCATTCTTTTAAAGCACACTGACAGAGTTACTTATTATGCATTTTTCGAACGCCAAACTCTTAGTTTTGAGATCACAGCTACCAATAGAGCTGAAGAGTAAAAATAACTATTTGTATGATCGAATAGTGTTAGCTGCAATGAACTATTGGAAGAAGCATTTGCAGATTACTTATCGGACCTAAAATATTTGACATGATGTAAAACGTTTATGAAAATATGATGGAAATAAATGTGTTCAGAATACTGTTGTATACACTTGAGAACAAAAAGTCGTCGTAATCTATGACATATTTTCTGCATTTTAGTGTCGTATCGTATCATGAATAACTGAAAAAACGCAGTGACAATTGTATTTAGAAATTTATACTAAACAATACATTAATACAATTAATCTTTATGTTTGGAGCATAAATTATTAAGATATTCTAGAAAAATTTAAAAATTACGGCGTTTCTCTCAAGGCATGTCTATACCACAGAGAAGTGAAGCTAACCTCGCGAAGGTTGCGGTATCTATATAGAGCGCGTAGGAAGCACTAGTCAGATGAGAGTGTAATTATTTAACTCAAAGAAACAGATACCGAAGAACGATGTTAATGATAGCTTATAAAGTTTGTTTACATTTACAACATAATTTTTTAATTTATCACGGAACTGGCACCGAATTTAAATATTCCAGCTCATTAATTGTCAAACACAGCGTACCAAATAAAATTTAATTTCTATAATTTGGTTTCGGCTTAGTGTAAAGCCGTACACGCTGTATGTTCCACTAATTAAACGTTAGACAAAAATAAAATAAGATTGTTTTTAACATAATTTATTATTTACTTTTTTGTTAGAAGTGAGTGAATAACAGTGTTCAAAACTGCTGTCACAAAAAAAAAACACATGCTAGATTAATATGAAAATAATGTTTCATTTATTTTTACAAGAGAGATAAAAAGAACTGAAACAAGGCCTCTCAGTTTTTATTTTTAGGATACTATTTTTCTTTATATTTTACTTGTATAAGCGAAGATTATGAATATACTGCTTGGCCAGCAAGACAAACAAACTAAAACCAAAAACAATGCCTGCAATTGAATATAAACTATTAAATAATTTGTATTTTAATATGTACTTTATTTAACCGCAATACTATGCGGGATATATCAGAGATGCTGCCTTGTATTACGTAAAATAAACACTAATTTGCAAAAAAAATTGATAACATTGAAGTTGCCATCGCAGGCGCACGCACGTAAGAGTGTACAAGTATGTATGTGGGTACAGAAAACATAAAAATAGTGTACCACACCAAACATGTATTGCAAGGTACCAAAACTTGCAGGCTTCACTTAGTATGGTGTTGGACCATCCGTAGTACGGAGACGGACGGCGATACGGTCGGGCATGAAGGCATACAGACGTCGAATGCTCTACCAAGGAAGATCATGCCGCACCGACCCNGCAGCGTGTTTGTGGCGATTATGATCGTCCCGTTATTATTGTCGGAGACTAATAAAAGTAGCCAACGGCCACGTGATCAGAGAGCAGTCGTGAGGAGGGGAAAAGGAGAGGGGAGGGTTCTCGGCTCATATTGACGACTATCGATATACCTTCCCGTCAAAACAACGGAGGCTGCACTGTGTGTGTTGGAGGGAGGCTGTTCAGATAGCACAGCTCTCTTACTAAGAAGGAAACCGGTTTAAGTCCAAAATCTAATTTTTATCACTTCATAAAACGTATTACAAGAGGATATCAACTGCGAATGTTTTGAAGAACTTGAATCCACCCACGAAATGCGTAAGCCTAT
>NQII01017570.1:0-16144 GCA_002778355.1 Clitarchus hookeri
TATAGATACAGGAAATATAAATATTCAGTACAATTAAGAGTAATTCTTCTCATAACTCATATTTATTATAATAAGCTTTAAAATATTTATATATACATGTATATGCGAAGCAAAATATATATTATTTTATGTTCTGCTAACTTTAAAAATCTTGTTTATTTTTATCCAGATAGTCTGGGCAGTAAAACAGTGGAGTAGCAAATAACGGATTTATATTTTCCCATACACGTTACACAAGATTTTATGTTAAGGGTTAGTGGAGAACAATTCTTGTAGATTTTCTGAGTTTCAGTGTGGCCACGCTGGTGTAGTGGTCAGACTTCTCGGTGTAGTGGTCAGACTTCTCGCCTCCGACCTAAGCCTACCAGGTTCGATTCCCAGCGGGGTCACTCATTTTCGAACTGTATTTTAGAATGGAGGCCAAACCAAAATATACACAATGTTTTAAACTAAATATATTGTTGACAGTCTATTTATTTTTTACCCAACACTGACGTTTTATTATCTGAAGCGTGAATTCTGTTAGATGAACAAAATAAATTTTGTAGCTTATCAAGTTTTCTATACTAAACATTGTGGGTTTTCCAGTAACAGAAATGATAATCGAGGATCAGGACGACCATACGTGAAAAATAAAACATTTCGAAATGAAAGTTAGATTTTAGAACAGATTATATAAAAAAATATATTTATTTTGAAGTCAGAAATTTTAATAAAACATTTCTACTAACGATATACATAATAAACGCTATTATAAACATGTAAAAATTGGAGATTAAAGATGTATGTCTTATTAAATTGTTAGTAAAACCCAATATGAAGCAACTATAGTAAAANGTTAGTAAAAAACCAATATGAAGCAACTATAGTGAAATATAATACTAATTTAAACGTGTGTTAAGTTTAATGTAATTGTTGGTAATAACGAAATTTAAACTCCTCAATTTAAAAAAAAAAACAGCATTTAATAACCGAAAAAAAAATTATTTCATATGCATCATTTTTTGTAATTAATTTAATTGTTACATGCATTATTAATGTTATTTAATGTTTCGTAGATTTAAAAAATTATTCATAAGAATTTTTAAAGCTTACATAACTTAGCAAATTTTTGCTATTTCCTATATGATAATTTTAGCAGGGTTAAAAGTGTACTACTACACTCACCTTGATAAAAAGATTAATTTCTTAGTTTATTATTAAAAAAGGGCATGCTTTATGTTCATTGATTTTTGTATAGATACCACCTTACTTTCATTGAGTTTTAAGTGTGTAGATGATATAGGGCGTGGGGTTAATTATTTATTCTACAGTTTAATAATTTTTTTGAAAAATTAATCTAAGTTTGTTCTCGATTTATTCTCTACTACAGGCCTCTTTATTACTTTATAATATATAATAATATATTAATATTTGAAACCAGTTGCGGTGGATATTGCACTGTCGCCTAAGTTGCCGCTCTCTTACAGGGTTGGAGATTGTCACCGTCGTCTGCCATAAGTAGACAGTATCCCCCATGACTACCGAACCACTCTACTGAAAAGTAAGTGATTTAGAAATGATTGGTAGCAATCTACGAAAAGTTCACAAATTGGGACAAGAAAATGAGCGACAGTTTTTTGGAAAAATCTAGATAAAGATTGTAGCAGATGTTTAGAAATGAATCAGCAAGTGCACGCGAAATCCTAAGAGGAATAGCAGTAGCTTCAAATTGTCGTGGAAACACTGTATCCCAACCTGCTTTACTACGCCATGGTAAATTATGGACATATTTTTCGTTTCGAAAATTCAAAATTTGGCACAAGTACAGGCAGAGGAGCTGACAAGGGAATAATGCACTGGAAGTGCGCGGAAAACCTGTAAAATTATCACGCCGTTCCTTTAAAACCACTCGTTCAAACGACTTTTTTATCTTGTGGTGAGACGCACAGTTCCTTTCTTGCCATCCTCAACTAGTGATTTGATAAACATTTGTTTATAAGTACGGGAAATTTGCAGTGTAAACTATAAGATGCGTAAATATATTTTGTTTGAATAGAAATATGTATAATAAAAAAGTATTAAATGTAGAGAAAGGAAAGTTAATTCACGTGAAGATAGCCGCTTTGATTTAAGTGACCTGGTTTTTATGTAAAAGGCTGATAAGTATAGAGGAGTTTGTGGCTGAAGTGAATTATTAGGGATCTAATTTAAACAGTCACCGAAAACGATATATATTTACATTGTTGCAACCAGTTGGCATGAGTTCACTTCTCTGCAGGGGTATGAATTTTAAATATCGACCACGACATACTAATGAACCTGTAGCTGCAGTTGTAAAATCAGAGTGTAAGAGAAGGTTTTAATAGCTGCAGCGCTTTTAGTGGTTTATGTTATATAATGTACATTTTATTTNATTATTTATCTTGTTAACAAATGATTGTACTGTAAAATAAAATAAAAATTTTACGTTGTGGTTACCTTTTAGAATATAAATATATATTCTACACAGCAAGTTCGATTCCACAGAGGATAAAGTAACTGGAATAAGCAATAATTCACAACTGACTAAAATTAAATGGCAATTCGTTGTTACGAAAAAAATTCGTTTCATTAAAATTTAGTTGAAAAGAAAACGAATAACTAATTAGAAAAGCGGAAAGTGATAATTCAGTTAATTGTTAATCACGTATATTAATTTCACGAAAAAATCTGTAACTATGACTGGTATATCGATAATACAATAAAATCACTATAGTAAGCCTATTTTAATTTTAAAAAAAGAAGAAAAAAATTCTGAAGTCTGTACAAATAATAAAACCAATATAATTATTGATGCTATAGATACAGGAAATATAAATATTCAGTACAATTAAGAGTAATACTTCTCATAACTCATATTTAATATAATAAGCTTTAAAATATTTATATATACATGTATATGCGAAGCAAAATATATATTATTTTATGTTCTGCTAACTTTAAAAATCTTGTTTATTTTTATCCAGATAGTCTGGGCAGTAAAACAGTGGAGTAGCAAATAACGGATTTATATTTTCCCATACACGTTACACAAGATTTTATGTTAAGGGTTAGTGGAGAACAATTCTTGTAGATTTTCTGAGTTTTGGTGTGGCCACGCTGGTGTAGTGGTCAGACTTCTCGCCTCCCACATATGCCTACCGGGTTCGATTCCCGGCGGGGTCACTCATTTTCGAACTGTATTTTAGAATGGAGGCCAAACAAATATATACAAATGTTTTAAACTAAATATATTGTTGACAGTCTATTTGTTTTTTACCCAACACAGACGTTTTATTATCTGAAGCGTGAATTCTGTTAGATGAACAAAATAAATTTTGTAGCTTATCAAGTTTTCTATACTAAACATTGTGGGTTTTCCAGTAACAGAAATGATAATCGAGGATCAGGACGACCATACGTGAAAAATAAAACATTTGGAAATGAAAGTTAGATTTTAGAACAGATTAAATAAAAAATATATTTATTTTGAAGTCAGAAATTTAAATAAAACATTTCTACTAACGATATACATAATAAACCTTATTATAAACATGTAAAAATTGGAGATTGAGGAAGTATGTTTTATTAAATTTGTATTAAAGAACCAATATGAAGCAACTATTGTGAAAGATAAAACTAACTTAAACGTGTGTTGAGTTTAATGTTATTGTTGGTAATAACGAAATTTTTATTACTCAATTAAAAAAAAGCAACTTTTAATAACTGAAAAAAAAATTATTTAATATGCATAATTTTTTGTAATTAATTTAATTGTTACATGCATTATTAATGTTATTTAATGTTTCGTAGATTAAAAAAATTATTCATAAGAATTTTTAAAGCGTACAGAACTTAGCAAATTTTTGTTATTTCCTATATGATAATTTTAGCAGGGTTAAAAGTGTACTACTACACTCACCTTGATAAAAGGATTAATTTCTTAGTTTATTATTAAAAAAGGGCATGCTTTATGTTCATTGATTTTTGTATAGATACCACCTTACTTTCATTGAGTATTAAGTGTGTAGATGATATAGGGCGTGGGGTTAATTATTTATTCTACAGTTTTAATAATTTTTTTGAAAAATTAATCTAAGTTTGTTCTCGATTTATTCTCTACTACCGGCCTGTTTATTACTTTATAATATATAATAATATATTAATATTTGAAACCACTTGCGGTTGATATTGCACTGTCGCCTAAGTTGCCGCTCTCTTACAGGGCTGGAGATTGTCACCGTCGTCTGCCATAACTAGACAGTAGCCCCCATGATTACCGAACCACTCTACTGAAAAGTAAGTGATTTAGAAATGATTGGTAGCAATCTACGAAAAGTTCACAAATTGGGACAAGAAAATGAGCGACAGTGTTTTGGAAAAATCTAGATAAAGATTGTAGCAGATGTTTAGAAATGAATCAGCAAGTGCACGCGAAATCCTAAGAGGAATAGCAGTAGCTTCAAATTGTCGTGGAAACACCGTATCCCAACCAGCTTTACTACGCCATGGTAAGTTATGGACATATTTTTCGTTTTGAAAATTCAAAATTTGGCACGAACCGTGATAGAACTAAAGACTACCCAAAATTTAAAATGGAAATCAAAATTAACACCAGAATCAATTCATCAGTCACGTCAATGAAAATCACTCATAAAAATATTAAGCTTCAGAAAATATTTGAGTTAAAGACAATAAACCAGCTTATTTCTCATATAACGGTGGAACAAATTAAACTCAAATATTAGAAACCGAGCTTATTTTAAGCCTCAAGAATATCGAAACGAACGAAACGAAACTTCGTGTGGGGAGTGCACCCTGGGTAAGGCGACACCCACCTAATGACGGTCTTTCCAGCTGGGACCCGTAGGTGACCGTCATCCCCGGGCATGACAGGAAATGAAACCCTAGAATGGAGCGGCGCTGGAATGCAGGGGCAGAGGAAACCCGCCGGCAAGCGGCATCGTGCAGCATGATTCCCACATGCGAGGGTTCGGGAGTGAACCAGCCGGGGATCGAGCCCGGATCGCCGTGGTGGGAGGCGAGCGCCCTGGACACTACGCCACCGCTGCCCCTCTCAAGAATATCGATACAGAAAAACAAACAAGACCATTAAGCAAAGACAACACCAGTGTCATAAATTTAACATTCTACTCATGAGATATGTTCTAACGACTGAATTACAACCGAGAAACCTTTTTATATTTAGAAAGAATATTTATTTTTTAGTTATGCCGAAAGAAAGAGAGTGACGTAAGGAATCTTACATTTCTGTAATTTAACAAATAAAGGGAACTCAGAGAAAGGCCCAGCAGATTGTCTTACGTGCACTTTCGCCCAGTCAGTGCCACTAAGAAACTCATGTTCTTGTAAAATAATTAAAAATTCATCGACTGGGATAAAGTCATCAAGGCCATATTTCAAAAAAGAAGAACCCAAAATTTTACGGCCCGAGTGAGGTCTGCATAGTCTAATTTAGTCATAAACTCTACCATTACTCTTGGAACGCTTAAAATGTCATTAGTATCTGCGTTAGTAGTTTCAGTGGCCAAACGAAAATCTGCGATAACAAGATGTCCGTCATCTCCAACAAGAATATTTCCAAGATGTATATCGTTGTGCGAGCCCCCTCCCTGACGTAACTCTTGAATAGCAACCATTAATTCAGCCATTACTTTATTCACCATACTCACATTCATGTGGAAGTTCTGATCATTAATTATATCGAGCACTGTACCAAATTTGCAATATTCTAAAACAAACAAAATTTCTCCAAAACTAACAAACGCATAGAAAATCTGGTTCTGAAACAGCATTCCCGACACTCTAAGAAGCACTCGCAATTCTGCCTCAGTTCCTTCGCTATGGACTTGTTCTTTCATTGCAAACAGCCAGTTGCAGTCAATACCATCAAGATTTCTCAAAAAAAAACTTTACCATACGATCCAGCTCCAATTTCACGAATATTTTTTAAATAATCCATTCCAATAGCTTCAGACCTGAAACAAACAGAAAGAAAGCGAAGTTAATAACAAACATGGAACTTACTTATTAATCATATCAATTTAATTATATTTTTGGTATATTTATATACTTGTTAATCATACTGGACATAATATATACAATTACAAATTATTTGTCTATAATATTTAAACAGTCCCAGATATTTGCCTGACGTAAAAANTACTTGTTAATCATAGTGGACATAATATATACAATTACAAATTATTTGTCTATAATATTTAAACAGTCCCAGATAATTGACTGACGTAAAAAAAACATGTGCTTAACACAAGAACTTGACTAATACGAGACAAAATATCTGTTCAGTTTTACAAAATATATAAAATTGAGAGTAGCTAAAGATCACCAGACTACCAGAAACTAGTGAGATTTACGTAAATAATTTCTAGAAATTAAGAAAATCTCTTTAAGGCTGTTTGTAGACCCTTGTAATTTTGTTTACCCATATATTAATTTTTTATACAAATTCTACACGCCTCTGTACTAAAGTTTTTGTTTCAAACAATATTACTTCTAATTTCATATATAAAATGCTGTTGTAATAGAAGATATGTTCCAGATTACCCTAACTGAGGAATTCAAATTCGTACATTCAATAAAACAAGTTTCAGTAATTCGAAACAAAAAATCTGACTTCTACATGTCGAGTACTACGGCGTTAATATGAGTTTCATGTAATTTTTCCTTATTCTACAGGCTTTCGTAGTTAATAGTGATAGACATCTCATAATTAACGAATGGAAAAATCTGCAGGGTTATTTAATTACTTTTGTAATCGGCCCTCTTACTAATAACTACAAAGCTTGACAAACCACACACTTTTATCAATGTTGTGGCTCACACGTAATCAGTTTATTAAAGAAAATATTATACAAATTAAAAAATACATAATGTAATTATAATTGTTACGTTTGTAACAGTTAGAGCTGACGTTATGTTAGGTAGTTACATGCAAAAAAATATATTTTATAACACTAATAGTTGATATAGTATTCTCCCAGACGTCCAGTCTGACGAGCCCGGCGGGCAGCCAGTTGAATAGCGGTGTTCTATGAGTTTATAGTTTTACTAATGGTATTATCTGTGAGGCCGTGGTGATGTAACGGCTAGACCACTCGACTCCTACCTAGACAAAACGGGTTTGATTTTCGGACGGGGAACCCTGAATTTTTGGATGTGGAAATCGTGCCGCTGGGCGGTGTCTTTTCTCGGGGATCTCCCATTTCACCCGCCCCTTCATTCCGTCGCTGCTCCATACTCACCTCGCTTTATCCTTNTATCTCTATGTTAAGTGCCACCCTCTACACTCCACTACATTATATTGATAGGTTTATCAGTTTAATTACCCTAGAATTTGCACACAGTATCATGGCCAGCTTCATTGAATCTGAGCAGTGTATTTACAATGACTAAGATCGAAAAGTGATCACGAAGTTATAAGCCAAGCATATTGCAAAAAATAATTAATGTATTAATTAAGGCAGTGGTTTTATGGAAGTTCTGTGCCAACCATTTAATTCTAAAGCGATAAAATTGACAAGTAAAATAAATACAATTGATAAGAACATTACCTAACAACTGGTTATATCATTGATTACATTGATTCTTTTATTGCTCGTTTGTGTTCGGGAATCAAGGAAAATGCCCCTTTGTTTTAATCATTTGGACGTTATATTGCGACATCGCCTTCACAAAAACACAGAAAAGATATTTAAACCAGATGTTTTCGAATAAATTATTATGAACAACAGAGAGAGGTATATAAGTACAAATGGTGCTATTGGCAGAGAAATTTTCCAGGGGCGGGTAAACAAATTTTCGCAGGTTCTTCTTGTAGTATTAACCTCCATGTGCAGAGTTCTACGCGCCTGATAACACCGCTCAGTACCGCACGGCTGCTAACATGGATTGCAGTAGTGTGACTCGGCTTGTCGTAGTGGATGTATAGGCTTCTTGGATTTGACGGATGTGGTTATGGTGCAGGAAGGCAGAATTAGGAACTAGAAGAGGACTGTGCACACTCAGGTTCTAAGAGGCTGTGCTGAAGCGTGTTGGCAACAACCCGCGAACTAGGACGGAGGTCATTTCTCACAAGATGGTTGAAGACTACAATGCTGTGTGGAACGTTTTAAATGAGCAGTTACTCTACCCTTACAGTCTCCAGAGGGTGCAAGCATTGCAGCCAACTGACTTTGACAAACATGTTGAGTTCTGCAAGTGGAAGTTATAGCGGTGTACTGCNGGTGCAAGCATTGCAGCCAACTGACTTTGACAAACATGTTGAGTTCTGCAAGTGGAAGTTATAGCGGTGTACTGCGGATGACAACTTTCAACCACATGAACTCTTCGTAGATGAAAGTACATTTACGATGGATGTCTTCAACAGACGGAACAGCCACGCATAATCCGACGAAAACCCACGGACCAAGCATGCCCGATCCCATACATTGAGCGTCTCTGTTAATGTGTGGGCTGGAGTTGTTTGAGGCAGAGCCATTGGCCCGCACTTCTTCCCGCCTCGTCTCAGTGATGCTTCTTATATCCAGTTCCTGCAGGACTTGTCACCGTAGTTGTTTGAGGATGTTCCTTTAGATACTCGTGAGGCGATGTGGTTTCAGCAATACGGGGCCGCGCCTCATTTCTCCATTGCGGTTCGCCGGCACCTCAACCTGCACTTCCCGGACCGGTGGATATGTAGGTGAGTCCCTGTACTTTGGCCGCCACGCTCACCTGACACCACACAACCTGATTTCTGGACGTGGGGTCACATCAAGTCGAAGGTGTAAGCCACACTATTTGGCACGGCAAATGCGTTCATTACGCGTATACGGAGAGCAGATGACACCATCTATTCCACGTGCGTCGCAACATACTTTAGCGCTGTACTGACTGTGTGGCCAACGGAGACTAACACTTTGAACATACACTGTAAGCCCCATTTATTCCTCCCAAATTTGTAAATAACTTCTTATTTCATTGCATATCCTATTGCCTAATTATTTGGGTGCATACCTGCCACTTCTCATTCCCCTTAAAATTAGTGGACGGTATAAACTTGTTCATGGATTAAATATGCTACATTTGTGCTCATCTCCCCCCCACCCAGGTGATTAAAAAACATTTGTTCGAGTACACACGGTATGTGTATAGTTTTCTTGTTCTCTACAGTTTCATTCCATCTTTATTGGTGTATTAATCGTGTAGCATACAAGAAAAGTGGCAGTTTGTCAACAGTCATCAAGTGGCTACCAATGATCTTACACGAAGAATCCAATGGGAAGCACAGATTGAATTTGCTAGTAATCGTGGTATAACAAGTTAAATGTAGTCACTCTTATATTCACTGTTTGTCTTTATTATGGTAGGTCAATTATATTAATATGTCACGTTATACTAATCTGCCACATTTCATACTACAATTTGTTTCACGTAGAGACCACGTTTACACATAGAGACCACGTTTACAGCTCACAGTAAAGAATGGAATACGTATAGGTAAGAAAGTTATTTAAATGGTGGTTAAATAAGCACATTTAAATGTCCTTAATATTTGTTAACTCTAATGCACCCAAAGGCCTGCCAATACTAGTAACATCATAGAAGTTTTACAAATGTCAATTAGTTAATTTGACATCAACGTTTTCTGTAGTCTGTGTAACACCGGGAGGAACATATTTCAGCAGTAAACGATTACAAACTCTCTTTAAATAACACGAATAAAAAAAATGTTGGTTCTAGTAAAATGTTGGGTGAAAATTACCTGAAGTTATATGCGGTTTTGTGTAAGTAAATGTTAAAATATGAACTAGAAATGTGATCAAATACTATATATCAGTTATGGTGACAATATGTGTAAAACTCACGGTGACAATCTGTTGTAGAAGTAGGCGACAGGCGTATCCACAGACACTGCTACTTCCTGTAGCGGCTCAGGAGACGGACAGACAGGTATTTGTCGTAAAAAACTGGCCAAAAGTACGCATCTCAAATTTGAAGTAAAGTCTGTCTTTTGTCCCTTAGACACAATGGGACTACCCCCTCTACACAATAACCAGTCAATCACGGCGTAAGGGGCCACCCTGCGCTCACACTTTAGTCGGAATACATCTGTTGTGCGTGTCGCTCTATGAATTCTCGCCGTTGTATTTGGAATGTTCAAAACGTTTCTGTGTTGGGAAAGTGTTGTTTTGTGTGCATATTGAAAGAAATTGCTATGGAATCTTCAGATGAAGCTATGATCATTGCTTTTAATATTTAATTAAACTAATTCTCTTTTAAATACATCGAAAAAAAATATATCCAAAGACATAACTATTTTTTAGTCTATTTTTGGATACATTTTCAGTTTCTGAGATGATTTTAATGAGAAGTTAAAGTAATTTAAACTATATTGTTGGTTTCTACGCATTCCACATACATTCTAGTTGTAATATCCGCAACAAAACATTCCGCACATTTCGGCCTTTCTCCGTAATTGCCAAAATAAGTGATCAAGTAATAAAGTTAAAATTCCGTTTAATTTCAAATAACATTTATTTAATAAGATTTGTGTAGTTTGTTTATAGATTTTACTGCTGAACCATAAATTAAGATTACCAGGGAAGCTATGTTCAATATAATAAAGCAATGTGAGCATAGAAAAATTGATGAGAAACTGGAGTTTCTTGAGAAGAAACTAGTGGGAAAAACTAAATGTCCCGAAGATAAACTGCAGTTACTTCGAAATAGTTTAAAATCATTTAAACATTACTTTAAACTGAAGTGGACATCTGCTAGCTACAAAGAGTGCCGTTTTCAAAGAAACAACGACTTATGGCTAAAGGAAACAATAGCGCTGCCTATCTGGACAATTCCGAGAACCGGTCGGCCGAGTAGGGGATTTGACGAAAGCAGTGAAAGGAGTAAGAGGCACAAAACCGAACAACTTAGATCTGAGATATCTCACGAAATGTTGACGTATGCTACGCATATGAGCACACGGGCTGCTGGCAAAACCGATTTGTCTAAAATTATTAAAGATGCTTCTTTAACTCCAACTCAGGCTTCAAAATACAGAAGAATAATAATATCCGCTGAGAAAGGCAGTACCCATCAAAATACAAAGCTTTCAACAAGAAAAGCTTTAGCTGTATTCGTGGATGCTGACCTCACTTTTACGCAGAACAATGACTATTAGAGCTACAAGCAAAAGCATATACCCATGTTAGTCAATTTTGCAAAAAGAAAAACTCAAGTGTTATCCTAAGGATCCGGAAACATCCGCCCAAATTACAGAGATTGACTGTCAAGTGGCTATAAGATAGACTTACGGAAATTTTCTGAATTTTTGGAGGAGACCGCAAAATTGTATGTGGCTGTATATAAGTGGCACCCAATGTCACCCACATTACACAAAATATTGTCACACGGTGCAACAGTGATTGAGCATGCGCTACTCCCGATTGGTCAACTATCCGAAGAAGCGGCTGAGGCACGAAATAAACATTTTTGGTAGTATAAACAAAATTTCTCCAGAAAATTCTCCAGAAATGAGTGCAATGAGGATATATTCAAACGGTTGCTCTTGAGCTCCGATCCATACACAAGTTCCAACAGAGATAAAACTGCCAAAAAAAAGGAAGGCGTTTTCAAAAGACGCATTGCAAATCTTACTAGTGGATACCAGTTTTTCTAATGATTCCTTGATATTAGTGGTGAAAACAATGATGATGATGATGATGAAGATAATGAGAATTGTGACTCTGAATTATGTTATTTGATTATACGAATTATATATATATTTTTTTGCCAATTTAACCATTTTGTTTTTTTTATTTCATCAATGCCTTTCATCTAGTTACTATGATACTGTATATTATCAACGTAAATTACATATAAATCACATCAATACATGTTTAAACTACATATTAACTATAAACAATAACTTAAACACACTTAAATACTTTTGGCCAGCTTTTTAGGACAAATACCTGTCTGTGCGACGGTAGGTTCTCTTGCGGCTGCTTTGTTGCCGGTGTGTTGGCCAGAGTGACGTCACAGTGCCGGCGGGTCAGCACATAAGCACACAGCCACAGCAGCACGCTGGCCAACACAACGGCAGCAAACACAGCCAGCATGAAGACTTCAGCCAAGCCTAGCCCCTGCGACATCCACGCGTCTTACAGCACTCACTGATTACTGCGAGTATTACATCTCACTGACACTTACTTCTCATTAATATCACACGCCATGTGAATCGCTGTCGTGGAATATTAATACAAACTCCTCCCACTATTAAATACATTAATGTGCTAACAAATTATGATATAACTGAGTACTATTAATTTTATTTTTTTAATAGAAAATGTTATTCTTTTCGAGTCAAGAAAATTTAAGTTTAGGAATTTTGCATTAAAAAATACTGATTAAATTTAATAGTTTACCAATACGTAACATTTTCTTTCATACATATCTACAGGTAGATTTAATATTACGTTCAATCACTTGTGGTACGTGCATGATAATATGTTTCTTACATATTTGTTATTTTGGCCACATACATATTGTGAACATCAAGGAATTTTCTGATTCGTAATAATAACCTAGGATTCTATTAAGTGAATTCGTTAAAAACTGTTGTGCAGAGCAGAACACTGATACAACTACAAATAAAAAATCTCACATCACCTTCCGTATATAAAGTTATATGTGATTTGAAAGTTCATTTGGTCGAATATAACCAGGTAGCACGTGGTATATATTTACATAATATTTGTAACTTTCTTGAATTACTAAGTAAGTGAGCTATTGACTAAATTTATAATTGTATATGTTGTGAATATGAGAATTATAAGAAATCTTGCAAANTATTGACTAAATTTATAATTGTATATGTTGTGAATATGAGAATTATAAGAAATCTTGCAAAACCAATAAAAAAATCATTAACCGACATACAAGTTTTGCCACCAACCTTCATCATTTGTGTATATGCAAGTATTACAAGTTACATGGACATTATCAAACATAATGAGTATTGAATGAATTGTGAATTCATAGGTAACTCAATTTACATTTTGATAATGCCATCCTTAGTGGTTGTAACTCAATGGTGTAACTATGCAAGTCAATGATATTATTTTGCTTTAATTGAGTTGTTAGCCCATGCAAGTATGGCTTAAGGGAATGCTCACTTCTGTGGTTTCCGTAAACGTTGGTACATCTCACCACTATACCGTAATGTTCTGTGTCTGCAAAAATAAGAGTTTGGAATTTATGTGCATTGCATCTCATATATGTCGAAATAATAGGGTATGGTAATGGACAACCTATGATTTTAATTAACTGTGTTTAGTGTTTTTGACCTGACATGCCTTTCAAGATTTTTAGTCGAACGAACTATATCTGCAGACAAGACATGAATTACACGCAAGTTGGAGTGTCAGTATTATTTCCAGTTAAGTTGCCTCTGGTTTTTATTACAGACCATCATTAGGCCGAATCGTGTTCCTCTAACGTTATGAAAACTTTGCTAATCATAAACATTTGATTACTAATTCTTATATTAGAAAATGATCATGTGGATTTATCGTTGCAAAATAGAAGTTAAATGTTAACGGTTTACTTGAACTCTGACAACAGTATGACTACCAGAAATTATAAGCCTTCCGAGTATGAGGACTGTGCTAACAAGCCTGGAGTTATTGTTCTTACCACAATTACACTAATAAGAGGATTTATGGTAAGAATAGGGTGGGAAATTAAGACATTTCAGTGGTATGCCAAAATTTTTCTATTTTCTTAGAAGTGGCATCGAGTAGTAAAAATTAACGTGTTGAAAATCCTAAAGATATTCTATTACTTTATTTACAATTTAGTTAGCAGTCTTATTGTTATGAATTTTTGCTCTAATAGGCTATAGTACTGGTATTAATTCAACAAATAACTTTATATTTTCAATACCGTACTTCCACTATTTAAAAAAACTGAAGCTTGCATTCAATAAACCAAAGAAAACCAAATGGGATATACACAATTAGAAAGTAAAAATGCATATGGTGAAAGCAAACTTTCAACTATTAGTGAATGAAATAAACGTCAGCCATATGCAGAAGATGCATACGATGAAAAGAAAATGCCAGCTACTTACATAACTTCCTCAGTCTCTTTGTGTAACAGACAATTAGGAACATTTAATTTGATCTACGATCTTGATTCTGAATATGCTAATTGCTATATTTGTGATGAAACTTTACATAGAAGAGTTGAGAGATTTGGGTGACTCTTAACCACGATGTCTTGAGAGCCTATGTGGATGAAATGAGGTGAGAATGGAGCAGTGCCAGATTGCAAGAGCGAGAGAAACGGGAGATCCCCGAGAAAACTCGCACACCCGTAGACCAGCGGCATCGTACGGAACGATTCTCACTTGCGAATATCCGGGAGTGACCCGGCCGGGAATTGAACCCGGTTCGTCTTGGTGGGAAGCGAGCAGGCTAACCTCTCAGCCACCGCGGCCCCGTGCCTGGAAGAGGTTGAAATTATATTACTTGACGCCTTGTCCAATACGTACTTGACTTGTCTGATGATAGACATACAATTACATTTTCTCAGACACCTGCAGCGGCCCAAACTAGAGTATCTTTGTTTGCTTCATGTTCCGTTTTGGAACCGCCTACGTGATTTTAATCACATATTTCTTGGCAGTGGTCAAACACACATTGAGTGTGACAATGACCGTTATGTAAATTAAATGCGGAAAAATAACAGTCCGATGAAGACCAAACATCCGGGTGATGGGTACAATTAATTAGATTGAACAAACAGAGGAATCCATTTAAAGTGTGTAAAGTAATCTTAGAGTTTTTTATCTGTAATAGTGTTTGGGTCANAGGAATCCATTTAAAGTGTGTAAAGTAATCTTAGAGTTTTTTATCTGTAATAGTGTTTGGGTCATACTCAAGGACTATTAGTTATAAAGAAAGTAAACTGAGAATGTGATAGGTGACTTTGGCAGTCAATACTGTGGTTGCAATACACTATGGAGAGTAAGCCAAATCGCGTACAGAAGAGCAGTAAAGATAAATTTTCATTTTCTGCACATAATATTTGGAGACTTGGGAAACACACACTTTCAGCAGATTTAACTCTCCTCCGCCAGATATCATTAGCCGTAAACGAAGAAAAGATGAATGTTCTGGCGGATCTCATTGGCCTATTCCATCCTGTGTTTTGTCCGGTTTACAGTAACTTGAGAGCTTCTAAAATTCCTACAAATGACGTAAGTTTTTAGTAATTTAACGCAGATGCAGTGTAAAGCTAATAGCGCTGTCATAATAATTGCAATATTGTCAAAGTTAGTAAGTAATTTACTTTGTAGACAATAAATACTAATATTAAATCTACCTGTTATATTATACAAATTACGGCTTCTATGCAATTATTTTATTTTAACACTTACATGTTCATATGCAAAATGTGGCAAGTTAAATTTGTCTACAGTTTTAACTGTGAATAACTAAATAATTCGAAGTTAGTGGCTTTAAAAAAGACTACGATAAGGTTTAGATACATAACTTTTCATAGCTGAATGTTCCCCAAATTAATGAATTTATACCACCTTTCACAATTTTGCAATGTATTATTCCGTTTTTGACAAAGGCGACAACCATTAAAACTATTCACTTAAACATTTGTATACTGACTTATTATTCAAAATGTGTGCAGATATGTAAATTTGTTCCAATGCACAATTGTCATTAAATTTTGAATTTGTGGAGGAAAGCTCTTTTTGATTACAAAAATTCATCCTATAATCGAAGTACTTTGATAGTTAATATTCATAATAACAGANGAAGTACTTTGATAGTTAATATTCATAATAACAGACTATTTTCAAAGTATTATAAGAATTTAAATAATTGTTAGAATTTATGTGATTCTATTGAGGACAATACATTTTGTAAGGAACTGGTAAAATTGCCAAAATAAATGGACTTAGTAGGAAAGCAAATATATTTGTCGAACATAAGTATTAATTGGCTGTAACAAATATATCATACAAAAATGTATTGTTTGAAAATTGACGTGTAACGCATATTGGGAGTAGAAACCTCGCTGACCTCCCTGCCATATTATCCTC
>NQII01017571.1:0-24973 GCA_002778355.1 Clitarchus hookeri
AGGATGTGCTAAAATAGCAGACTTCAAATATAGCATAAATATACTGAAGAGCATTTTGTGGAAAACATTTTCTTATATGCGATGGCTGTTGCTTTGTGTGAGTACTGCATATAGCCAACACGACTATTACGATTATATGGTGGACAGCTCACTATCCGAGGGATATGTGCCATAATTTCAAAGATAACTCTTCGAGAGTTATAAAAAATTTCTTAAAAATACAGAGGCACTATTTCTTAACTGGTAAAGGACCAAATAAACATTCACTTCACACTACAAATCTGCACAAATATATGCAGTAAATTTACATGATTTGTAAGGGGATATTTCTTTGATTTAGCAGATACGTGCCACTTAAAATCGTTCAAAATATCACGACGTATTACGGAATATTCAGCAAAACGTACAACACAAGAATATAACCAAACATAATCAAAGAAAATAACAAAGAGTTACCGAAGAACACACTCTAAGCCCGAATCAGGGATATCAGTCAGTGAAATCTCTTTCACTGAATGCCAGTTTATAGGCCACTGACGACTGTCAATCAAGCAAATTAACTGGGAACAAGTTATGTAGAGTTGTGGAATTCTCGATATTTAGTGAGAAACGCAAATAAATCAGTGAAAACCAGTCACCATATTAATAAGTTACCTGGCACAGATTATGAAACGCTAAATTTTCACTGTTTTCACTGATTTGGCTCAATTCTCACAGTTTAGAGTTTATATTGCAGAAAATCTCTAACTAGGTACCTTATTAGGACTAGCTTATCTCACGAGCCCTAAATGGGAAGGAGGATGAATTAAGAGCAATATACAGAACTTTCTCATAATCAAGTGTCTTAGCTACTTGTAGGTACTGCCTTGTGCATTGCAAGCTTAGAATATAATTAAACAATGCAATTCTGAAGAAAAACAAAAGAAATACGCGTAAACTATAACAAAATTAATTATCAAATTTATAACAAATGGTTTTTTCAATATAGTCAGAATGAAACGGTTATACTGCAGATAGCTATATAATGTGAAATAAAGTTGCATATAGTTTTCTTTAAATTTAGAAACGAAAATGCCAACGTTTTAAATCTCTAAACATCTGGTTTATACGATAAAACATGCAGAATATGAAAAATTGTATGAATCCTAACAAATTTCTTGAGCAAATCATGATACCTCACCAGTTTAGCTGTNAAAAATTGTATGAATCCTAACAAATTTCTTGAGCAAATCATGATACCTCACCAGTTTAGCTGTTGGCATAAAATTGCTTCTGGTCACAGCATTACGTATTTGTAAATATTTGGAGTGTTTATGCAAATATTGACGTATAAGTTGTCCGTGTCTTTAATAGTTCACGAATTTTCCTAGAAAGGTCAGCGTGTTAATGTAAACATACAACATTTTCTAAAAACAAAGTGTATTGGTCTGTCCAGTCAAAATCTGTAGTCGTATACTGTAAGACGCAACTGGCTTTGCTGTACATAATTTCCGAATTTATCTTGATTATATAATATCTATAATCAGTTATCGTACATTGCTAAACGTTTTGCATTTAGATAAACCTAAATTCCACTCTTCTGTAAGTAAATTGAATTGCTGAAAACGGCAGTATAGTCTATTTATGTAAGTAAAAATATGTTTACTATGTGAGTTGCGAATTATTGATTTATAATTGACAAGTAAATATACTGATATTTTTCTATATGTGAAATTGCAGGAAAATGTCTCTTCTAAGTAAAACAAACAAACTGCTATCCAGTGAAATCGTAATTGCAATTTCATAGAAAGTGAGTAATTTTATTCAAAGTTGTCTCTTGTTCGTAGATGTAGTCATAAAGTGACTGACATACAAACATATTATTTTGGCAATGAGCATAGGCTAATAATCAACTATATTAGAACATATTATAAGTTACCCTGTAATTAATTTTTATGATTAATTTTATTTACGTGCTTAGATTTCAGCGTAAAGCTGGTTTGTAACGAATACGTGTAACGTATGCATCAATTGCTTACTGTATGTTAGTAAATATTTCACATTTTAGTTTTGCATGACATGTTTTACAAATTACAAGAAATACAGTAACACATGACCACTATATTCTCACGGTGGCTTTTAGTTTGATTTGATTGAATTTAATTTTGGCGTAGCGTGATTCCACAATTTTAATACTAGGCCCTATATAGTGAATAAGTTTCGTTAATAAGCAGTAAGGTTAATTTATGTTATTATGCAATACTCATGGAATTCGTTCTGAACATATCGTTACACGACACTATTAAACCAAATGGTCAAACTCCGCCTCACTGTCCACTTCAAATGGTGAGAATCTCGGTTGCAGGGCATAGTAATGAGAAGGAAAATATCACTCCAGGTAAATATGGCCAGTGGTTGCAGTCACAGCATACAACTCACTCCCAGTGAGCTCGGGTAGTTATAAACCTGAAAAAAAGTAAAATTGGTCGACTGTGACCAGAGTTATCCTATTCCCGAAAGTTTAAATTGTTCTTCGGTTGTTAGCTCTAGAACGGCGCGGTTACAGCTCGTTGCCTCTCTCCGAAGAGCCGCGCGGATATCCTCGTCTGCTTTCTAGGCCGCCGGAACTAAAGGAACCGACGAATGCCGATGTCCTGGCCGGCAAGGAACACGCGGGCGGGGGAAAAAAAAGGATAGCACCTGTAACTGTGAGTTGCGGACTCCTTCTCCTTCGCGATGTGCGGGGGCCATAATTGTGAATTGCACGCCCCAGCCTTCCGAAACCATGAAAAGTAATAGGGAGAGGGGCGGTCGGACGCCGCCTCGCCACTCCCGAAACAGGGCGATATCATTACTGGACCCCGGAGGGGTGTGGGTAGCAAGCCTGATAAAAAAAAAACACCGCGTGCCTTTGCGAGAGAAAAAAAAAGCGGGCTGCTTTTGCTCCCTCGAGGTCGGCGACACCAATTCAACTTTACGAGAAGAAACGGCGCGGCCGCGTCCCGGGGGGTTTACCTCATTTTTACTGCTCACGGGGTTAGCAGTTCTGGGCCAAGAGGGTGGTAGAACTGCGCCCACTCCCCTCCGCCCACTATCACTGTCGGTCTCTGGTACAGTCCCCTGCAGGGCAATGCCGCAGCTCCGATTTGTTTCCTCACCGCCCCTGGCGCTTAAAAAGGAAAAATGAAGCTCGCTAAATTCGCCAGTTTCCGGTAAATACTGGACAACTCTAGGCAAATATACTTTTTACCCGCTGGGTCCCCGTAGCCGTGATCGAGGACACGTTTCACGTGAAGCGTTTTTACGGTTGGCACTGTACACAGGGAATCACTGGCCAGAGTTTCGATCGTTGTGAAAAGTCTGATCTGTTGATGTTTCTGAACCTCTCGTTCGTGAATTGTTAATTCTGAAGTTAACGAACACGCGTTGCGTTCTTCGCTGTTTGCGAGAAGCTCGCACGACGTAAAACGCAAATCAAATAATTAAACATAAGAATTCGGGACTGAAGTTCCTTCCCGTAAGTGGTTACGTATCGAAGTATATGCAGAATGGAACACCTGAGATAACGATGGAAGTAAATCATAATATTTGGTCACATGGGTATGGTTACACTGTTTTTCATTCGCTCAACCGGGGTATAAAAGAGTACTAAAATTCAACAAATAACAAAATTTATAATAAAAAATTAAAACATATATAATATGATTAATAGATCTTGAAATTTATGAAATTACAGTTACGTGCTATACAAAATTCTTAGCGTGTTTATGGATATACAGTTACTTTCTGTGACTTAAAATGTTTTTCCTAAATTTGCTTGTAAGATTTTCTGTACATGCAAACTACGAAAAACTTCTGCAGTAAAATACAATAAATAGAAAACTCATAACGTTGGCAAGTTAGATTTTAACACCGGCGAAAGATTTTTTGAGGTTACGACATTAATAACTTGCCTAACACATTCTCACAATTCCAACATAGTGCAAATGATTAGTAGGATATGCCGATTTTGGGGCACGATTAATGAGTAGGGGTTAGGAGCTGTCAGCCATCTTGGATGCATAAATGCCCATAAAAACAAGGTTAAATGATCAGAGGAAGTACATCCGGCGCAACTGATAACAAACTTCCAGGAGCAGCCAAGCACGTTATATTATGCATGGCGTTCAAGGTAAAACCTGTTTTCGTATTTACTGAACTAAAATCGCCGGCGATCTGGGTAGTTCCAAGCGATTTCTTGTAGTGAACCTCCCCTGCTGGCGCTGGGACTCAGGTATAAAAAAATATATATAAATTTTTTCAACATATAATTAAGCAATATAAATATTCTGTACATGACCTAACAAACGAACATCACCATTCGTACCAACCAACTTTCTAATAACCCATATAGCATCACCTAACTCAAACTTCAGCTTACGTCTAGAATACATATAATTTAACCTTGTTCTTATGGGCCGGCGTGCGGCAGCGCCTAAGCGTACTGAGCGCTGCCGCGGAGTTACCATTAGTAGTGTATAAACCTTGTTCGGGAGCAGTTCATTTCAATTGTCTGTGAACGCAACTAATTTCACAGCGCCATGAGGCGAGCACGTTACCACAAGAGAAGATATGCGTCAAGACCTGTGTTTAGGAATATCGATTCCTTTGATTGTGATATTATGAAGGACGATAATGTGTTCGTCAAGCAAGTTAATACAGCAGAAGAAAGCTACAGACTGTTAAGTTAAATGTTTAGATTCGCACTACAAGGAATGACTGCACACAATGGATCTGTATACTCGAGTTATGCTTTTACAGACATCCACACAATAGCACAGTGACTGGTGTTAATTTTTTGAGTCAAATAGATTCAAGAGACATAATATGTTGGAAGACGTTTACTATAAATGAGCTTATTGCTACTTCAAATTCTGTTATTACTATTTCACCTTCTCCTGTATTGTATTCTAGACGTAAGCTGAAGTTTGAGTTAGGTGATTCTATACGGGTTTTTAGAAGTTAGTTGGTATGAATGGTGATATTCGTGTCCTTAGGTAAAATTTCTTTAGTACCACCTTTTGATATTTGAAGATAAACGAGCACATAGCATGTCACAAGAACTATATTTTTCTCATAGTGGTGGCGATGAACGTTTCGAAAACCTTTGAGACTGTTCGCATCTGAAAACTCGAGCCCATAGTGTGATATAGCAGTGTAATTAATTTATTTAAACGGAGATGTCATGTTATGGAGACTCTAAAAGCATGGTTATTTCACATGCTGCTATGGTTACACGGCATTGCAGAACTTTCTTACAATCGCATAAAACCTTCATTTTTAAGATCGTAACATAAGACACAAAATAGTAATATTAATGTATACTGACATGCAAAAAGACATGGGATACGACACTATAGGCTGTTCATGGTAAAGTGAGGACTTTTGAGGCCCTAGTTAATTTATCCTTTTAGTAATTTTTTATCCTTTAAACATATTTTGAAATAAATATAGCAACGTTAGCATTAAATGCATTGTGTATATTCCATTGCACTCGGAAGTTAAAGTCTAAGGTTAAAATAAAATATATTGACTACTAGCAAACCAGCTCGGCTTCGACCGGAATTGAGATTTACAGTGATACGCTAATAAGTAAATTGGGAAAAGACAATTTATTAATGTTAAAACAGAATTATAAAATTATACTATGTTGGCTAAGGTTTTGAACTGATTACAGCAACGCAAAAGAGAAGAAATATTTTTTACGCGACAGCCAAGAAGTAGGGTATTGTTTTTGGAGTGTATCTCTGCCACTATCGCGTAGTTACCACCTTTCCGCTTTCCAGCGCCGATCTATGAAAATCAAAACGTGAGTTTCATCAACATGTAGCTTTAGAAATAAGTGTACCTAGGTACTACTTTTTGAGCTTGGCTGAGGAATCTTAATAGATCACGAAAGCCAATAAACGTTCCCAGCGGTACACATTTGGATGGGTGACCGTTTAGTGGCATAACATCTGAGCGCTTCTGAGCTTCGGAGAGCACGTTTAATATTCGGTCTCGGTGGTAGTAGATTTATAACAGTCATTAAGCTATTTCGGAGGTCCTTGGGTGGCCTCATAAACTCTGACACCAGAGGAGAAATAAGTTTCGGTCACGTTCCCAGCCGTTGCGGAATTATGTTTTGTTGTTATTCCACAGGAACCGTACAATTTTCCGGCATAAAAGTATCATTGTCCTATTCCAGGACCTAAACTACCAACGTAACAAATTTCATCAAAATTTGTTCAGCTGTTATGGAGCTGAGTGGCAACAAACGTACACACACACACACACACACACACACACACACACACAGAGATAATTTCGCATTTATAATATTAGTAGGATTATTCCAAACGAGAGGGCCTTCAAAAGTGCTCACTTTACAGTGATTTATTTATATTTTCGTGAAGTCCCTCAGTAGTAAGAAAAGGAGAGTTCAGCGTCAATTGGCTGCTGACTGGGGAGTCGGGGAGCCACAGCGGCCATCTTGGATGATGACACACGGTAACCTCCATCTCTGTCATTCCTCATCAGCGGCAGCAATATTGGATCTCCGGTTTTTCCCTTCGGAATTTCCCTTTTCCCTCTGAAATTTCCCTTTATTCCCTTCTGCTCTATCATTCCACCTCGGCACTTCACAATCTCGCATTCCATTTTTTTCTCTCGCTCTGTTATTCCGATTCCGTTTGTCCCGCTCTTTCATCCTGATGTTATTGTGTTCTCACGCTCTGTCATTCCATCCTCACGTATGTTCTGTTTCTTGGGGGGTTTTCACATATTTCATCCAGTAGCCTTTATATTACTCTCGTGTGTTTTTTTTCTCGTGCTCTTTCATTCCTTCCTGCCTCCTGTCCTCTCTATTTCTCGGGGTGTTTGCTTATATTCCTTCGAGTCTCCATTATTTTCTCTCTCTCGCCTCACACCCCTATATTACTTTATGCACCCTCCATCGCTGTCGACATAGTCTTCTGTAGGCGGCCATCATTAACTCCCGCACCTGCCACCAGAGTGTGCTAAGGTCTTTCGTTTTACATCCTTCATCTTTGATTCCCATGCCCGGTACCAGAGTGTGTGAATTTCTACATTTGGCTGCTAGGAGCGCTGGTAACGGTGCGGCAGATTTGTGCATATGAATTGGTTCACTCGTCACCAGCAGGGCCATGCTAGAATCGGGGAGGCGAGTACAGCCGACGGCCGCGAGGAGCATTGGGAATTATTTGTAGATCTTTCGGAACTCAAAAAATGCAGGAGGCATGCGGTTTCGATCAGACCACCCTTGGTTGAACAGTCCAGCATCATAACCTCACTACCGCCATTACATTTGATATGTTAGGTGATAAAATGGCGTTTATACGCACATTGGCCTACATACTTGCCAGATATTAAACACGTAATCGTGATAAAAAGGTCCCTATTACACGGTTATGAGAAGAAATGCTTGCATCGGCATACACGCTCTCCAGACAATAAACCCATCGTATGCGCATTTACACACACTTCTTGAATGTGTAAAATATATATTAAAATATTTATACCAGGAAAAATACACCATCATTCTAACGTTCAGGCACCTATATATTTATACATTAGAAAATTTGGGGACAGGCCTCACCTCTACGTAAAAGATATGGGCATGCATATGGAGCCAATTGATCGAATGTGTCCTGGTAAGACACTAGGGGTATGGGTAGAACCCCGGCAAGACCACATGCTTGGTTTCTGAAGGCGAGGGTCTCAGAACCTTCTGGAAGGGTGTACTTTGCCGTACTTGTGAATCAGGTTGGGGCTTTGGATTTGGTTACCTCAGGTGCATGGCTGGGCCACCTACGATGAGAGGGCGTGATCCTTCTCCCCACCGATTAGGCAGTCGTAGCACGGGACGGCCATCTGGCTAAGAGCACTACATAAAAATATAGAAGTACGAAGGCCGAGTGGCTAAACGATCTGCATATGCAAAGTATGTGCCATTAGATGATATACACAAGACAGTTAGGGAATAACAAATAAGCATCTTCCCACCTGCCAGACACTGCACTAAAGAAACAAGAACAGTGATTCAATCAGCAACAGTGGTTCAGCTAGTCACTATGATTCAACATGCCATTCGGCGTTCTGTTTTAGGAAGGGAGGCGAAAGCAGCCAATTTATTCTGCTAGTCGCGGTTCTATCCTGAGCCCTTTCGCAGGTTTGGTATTGGCCACGTCCCCATCGCAGGCGGAGCCTCGGATGTGAATGTTTACAGAAAAAAATACACTGTCCTTTCAGGAAATAATGTTTGCTTGCGTACCTGCAGTAAATTCATGTTCATTTACATTTCTTTTGCAATATCTGTTGTTACCGAGACGCAGCATGTGCAGCGCAAACACACTCTCTGTACCGTACTTGTCTGCTACGTAAAAAATTCATATAAGGGGAAATGACTGAGAGGTGGTGGTGATTGAAGTAAGATGTTTAACATGGGACAATGAATTACTAATGTACACCCAGACGTGCATATGTACCGTAACCTCCCCCCCCCTCCCATCAAATGGCGGCCACAGTAGGCTAACGTGGCGTGTTCATATGGTGTCTACAGTTCGTAAGGATAGAAATGTGAAAGAAAGCAATAGCGTTGGAGCACACCGAGTGAAACACGACGATGTTTCTAAAATTTTGCATATCCTTTATTTAGCATGCTACTGGACATACACACTTTATTCACGTGATCTTCATGCTATACTAAAGAAAATATTTGAAAAAAAATATCACCTCATATATAACACGTTTGGTTGCTCCCTACATATGTCAAGTATGGCAGTAATTTGATGCTTTTTGTTAGCATACAATGATAGCTTTATTACAGCCTAAACTTATAATATTTATTTCATAACTAAAATTTATTCAAAATAGGGAGAAAAAAAGCATTTTGATAATGTCTAGTAAGAAATAGTTATCTTTCAGTGTTCTATCCTTTTGCTGTGATTTAACACAATTTGCTAGGCTTTGTTCGCATGAGGCATAGGAATATTCTGGAAGTATTTTTTTTTTTTGGAAAAAGGATTTGAAAAAAATTATTTATAATAATTCAGTTTTTTTTTTGTTATTACCTGTAATTGAATTCGGGCAGTTGGGTAAATGTAAATTGGTATTACATGAGAGAAAGAGATATAGAGAGAGATGCATGTGTAAATGTGTCCTACTGTTTTTTTTAAGAGAGAATTTGAATAATGATTATTTATATTAATACTGTGTGTATCTTTTGTCATTACCTGAAGCCTACCTGAAGTCAGAAGGGTGCATTTAGGGGTTGGGATGTGTGCAGACTAATGTAGGGTGTTTCCTTCGCATGCTACGAAGCAGAGGGAGGTTTAAATTATTTCTGATCTGCTGGATTTGTATTTTGGTGTGTTGCTGCCCTTAATGTCGTTAGAACATGTGTGTGAATTCCGGTGGAGGAGTGTCCCTTCCCACGTCTCGACATAGGGGGAATATTAATATTTACTTCTGCTTCGGTAGGTACAGCTTGGTCCTGTCCTTAGAATTTTCGAACTTGAATGGGTGAAATTTTTGTACATGTTTGATATATACTGAAGAGCCAGATAAACTGGCTGATATCGTGTAGGGCCTCCGCGATCACGCAGAAGTGCCGCAAGACGACGTGGCATGGACTCGACTAATGTCTGAAGGTATGCAAGAGGCATTGAAATCTGCGCGAATTTGAGAAAGGGTTGCACGTCTGTCACGTTTAATGATTATCGTCAGTCGTCGTTTGTACCGTTCGTTCTCGATCTTTTTCCGGCAGCAGCGATGTCGAAGATTTGATGTTTTACCGGATTCCCGATATTCACGGTACACTCGTAAAATTGTCGTACGCGAAAATCCACATTTTATCGCTACCTCGGAGATGTTATGTCCCATCTCTCGTGCACCGACTACAACACAACGTTCAAACTCACTTAAACCTTGATAACCTGCGATTCTAGCAGCAGTAACCGATCTAGCATCTTTGCCAGACGCTTATTATCTTATATAGGCACTGCCGAACGCATCGCGTCACTCTGATTGTTTCCATACCTCTGTTATTTGCATACGCAGGCCTATAAAAAATTTTCTTGCCCTCCAGTGTATATATGGACGTTCGGGGCGGCGATGGTGGGCTAAGTAACAGCAACTGCGAATGTCCGTTGAATTTCNGCGAAAATCCACATTTTATCGCTACCTCGGAGATGTTATGTCCCATCTCTCGTGCACCGACTACAACACAACGTTTAAACTCACTTAAATCTTGATAACCTGCGATTCTAGCAGCAGTAACCGATCTAGCATCTTTGCCAGACGCTTATTATCTTATATAGGCACTGCCGAACGCATCGCGTCACTCTGATTGGTTCCATACCTCTGTTATTTGCATACGCAGGCCTATAAAAAATTTTCTTGCTCTCCAGTGTATATATGGACGTTCGGGGCGGCGATGGTGGGCTAAGTAACAGCAACTGCGAATGTCCGTTGAATTTCNCTCCAGTGTATATATGGACGTTCGGGGCGGCGATGGTGGGCTAAGTAACAGCAACTGCGAATGTCCGTTGAATTTCTTATTGTGTATGTAACGGTAGCATGGGAGCATCGTCTGCCATACTAGAGAGGTGTCCTGTACGATTTCATATTGGGCAGGTTGAGCTTTATGTTGCAGAGCAGGGAATATATTCTCGGGGGAAGGGGGGATGCTGACGCTATTATCTGTGTGTAGGGGATTTTTTTGTGCTTGACCGCATGATGTACTTCATTGGTGCGATAGGTTGTGTTTATCGGAATTAATTGCCGGCCTTCCCCTTTCATTCTGTGGTCTTTGGCTGTGGGAAATTTTCTGTCGGTATATATGTGCGCAGGTCTTTGGAGTACGCGATTTCATGTATGTGATTTAATCTCATGGCTTGATATTGCATATTTAAAAGTGCGCCCACTCATGCATGTACCTCGCTGTGCAATTGGTTCTCTAAAACGTTCCCTTACAATGAGAGAGCGTAGAAAAGGAGTTACAGCTGTTCGTGCGAGCTCTCGAAAGACCGGACAAGTTTGAGAGGGACAGATGTGTGCATGTGACACATATATGTTGTCATGCAATTGCCTCTCAATGCATGCTTATTCCTTTTATGTAGAGATGCGACCTGCCCAAATTTTCATATATATATATATATATATATATATATTTATTTATTTATTTATGTTTAAAAAATATATATTAATAGCATGGAAAAGCACACCATCTTTCTGGCATTCAGGCAATTATACATATATATAATTGCCTGAATGTCAGAAAGATGGTATTGTTTTCCATGCTATTAATATATATGTTTTAAACATAAAGGAAGGGCATGTGTGTTAATACGCGGGTGGAGCTGTATGTACTATTATGCGATGAGTTTATTATCTGGAAAGTGTGCATGCCGATGCGAGTATTTCTTATCATAACTATACAATGGCGATCCTTTTCCGCGATTACATGTTTATTGTCTGGCAAGTACATAGGTCGATGCACGAATGTAAGCCATATCATCTCCTAACATATCACATGTAAGGTTAGTCATATCGTCAAGATGCTGGGCTGGCGACGTAAAAGTGGTCGAATCAAAACTGCATGCTTCCTGCATTTTTTTCAGTTCCGAAACACATTAAAAAATTCCCAGCACTCCTGTCAGCCATCGGCTGAACTCGCCTCCCCGATGGTAGAACGTCCCTGCTGGCGACGAGTCTACCATCTCACATGCACAAAATTGCAGCGCCGATACCATCGCTTCTAACCACCAAATGTAGAACTTCACACGCTTAAGCGGCGGGCATGGAAATAAAAAATTGCGGCACTTAAGGGAATTAAAGATGGAGGATGTATAAAGAAACCCCTTAGCACACCTTGGTGGTAGTTGTGCAAATCAATTATGGCCGCCTAGAGCAGACGTCATCGGTGGCTATGGAGTACACGAAAAGCCAGAGAGGGAGGGGGGGGTGAGAGAGAGAAAAAATGGGTATTGCAAGGAATATGAGAAAACCCTCCGAGGGATAGGAAAGATGGGAGGCAGGAAGGCATGAGGGAGCTCGAGAAACACAATAACATCGGAATGAAAGAGTGGAAGAAAATGAATCACAATGACAGAGAGGGAGAAAATAATCGGAATGCAAGAGCGTGTAGTGCCAAGGTGAATTATAAAGGAGTAAGAAAATAGGGAAATTCCGGACGGAAAAAGGAAATCCATGATGGCCGCCACTGACAAGGAATAACAGAATAGGAGGTTGCCGCGTGATGTTAATATGAACGCCATGTCTCTCTGGCTCTCCCCAGCTAGCAGCCAGTTGACGTTGAACTCTCTTTTTCTTACTACTGCCCTCTTCTGACTCGGCGAAGTGCAGAAACTCGTGTTGGCATTTATTCCACAAATGGACGAGACTGTTGTGAAGAGATGTTGATCAATGCAGTCTGGATAGCCATCTACAGCTCTTTGCTATTTGTAGATGCGTTGATGTTAGGTGCGAGTGACCTCCCCACCACGTGCTATGAATGCTCGATGCGGTTAATATCGGGGGGACGAGGTAGCTACAGAAACAGTTCAAACTTTCCATAATGCTCCTCGAACAATTCTAGATAACTTGAGCTGATGATACGGTGCATTATCATGCTGGAATATCCCACCGGTATAGGATATGTGAAGTCTATGAAGGGCTGCAATCCAATGCCATGACTAGCACATACATACTAGCGCGATATCAGAGCACAAACGATACAGGTCTGGACACTTCCAAGACGTAAAGGCATGGTTTCGCCACCGACCATTACCTTCACACACTGCTACCCCATGGCTTTTGGTTGTCAGTGTAAAAGAACGACAGTTACACGTTGGCAAAAAATTTTAAACATGCACATAATCAAAAGAAGAAATCTATTTAAAACCGTGAAGATAACACAGATGAACACAACGACTAAATGGGACTGAGGATAAGAAATCTAGTGACGCTTGGAATCTCCACTACAGGAAGTTGGCGCTCAACTTCTAGGCGAGTCTGTGCATACGACCCAATAACAGCTTACTTGGATGGTACTTGAATGAAGTGATAAGACACTTATCAATGTTAGTTTGAAATAATACGGAAGGATATAAAATAAGAGCAAAGCTTTCGATAATGCCTGTATTAGCATGGCTGCCAAACACACAGCAGCGCCCATGAGGAGCAGAGTGTCCTAGATGGCTGAGTCACCAGGCTATCTGGCGCCGGGACAGTTGACCGCTCTCCGCATCCGCCATTTTTGTTCCTCCTTGTATATTATTGTTTCTCTTTGGCCAGCGACATCCAGTAAGCACAGCTCCTGCGTCCCGTTTCTTCGGCCAGAGCGTTTGCACTTACCATTTTATTATTTTCATGAAATACGGGTTTACGGCTGGGCAACGTTAACGTTGGCTTCGGTGGTGGGTCGTAAGTCTTCAGTCTATGAGCAGCTGGAAATTTTATAGCTTTTGTGTCGCGCTAACCATAAAAGATTATCGCATTTGCCGAAATGGGTAAATATATACTGCAAAAAAAGTAATTTGTTGCTTTGAGATATCATATTAAAGATACGAATAGTAACAAACATATTATTTTCCTACAAATTTTTTCGTAAAATATGTTTTTATCAAGGAAGCAGAGACGTAAAACTTTTTGATCAAGAAAAATTCAACTGGAGAGTTAAATTAAGGCCCAATAATGACCTTTGTTGAGTGATATTTAGTAACGATCGAAGCATTTCAACCTAAGATGAATCTTTTGATGCATCAATAGACACGTTCGTATTGATTTACATTACTAATTTGATTTAACGAGATAAATAGTAATCATTCCCTTAAGAAAACTGGCCGTTTAAAGATGCAATTTATTTCTTTTATTCAGGGTCATGTGATAAGTGAGACCACCTAGTAAACAATAAATATTCATACACGTATTAATAATTTCTTTAGTAAACAATAAATATTCATACACCTATTGAATAATTTTGTGGTGAACATAAATATCTTAATACGTATTTTGAGCTAAATCCTTAGTATCATAGCGACAATGAGATAAAAATATACTGTAAAATGAAATGTTATGCAACGTCCATGCGATCAATGAACTGTAGGCTAACACTAATTGAACTTTCGTATATCAGTAATATTTTTCTCTGCCACAGTAAGAATATAAGTTATTTTCCACTCGCTTTTACGTGATTTGGAACTTATTTGATGCGAGTTTATAATATGTTTAACGAACGAGCGCAATTTTTTGACAGCTCTGAATTTAGTCCAGTGTACAGTTCTGTCTATATCTACAGCAATGTATTATTCCGTCCCACCTCATGTTTACAAACAAAGTAACACTTAGCTGCCAAGTCTGGTCGTGGGTGGAATGGACTAAATTCAAATGGAAAAACATACAACGTAGTCCATGTTTAAGAAAATACGCTCCTCTTACTAAACAAGTACCTCTTAAATAAAAATATGTATTTTATTAAATATTTCAATTAAGCTGTAAAATTCATACTTTACAATGAATAAGTTAAACTATGCCACTATTATTCTTTATAGGTACAATTTCATAAAATATTAATCACATTTAAGCGAGTTGCTTGCATTCATTAAGCTTCGAATATATTATTTCAGTATAATATATTTGAGCTATTGCTTCAATATTCGTTTAAGGCGCTAACAGCTATGATATTATAGCCAATTTTCACACAAATTAATATATTGTATTGTACAGATTGTACTTTTGGGACACTTTTCCATTTATTGCATATGACGAATTTAGTTCAACGCATTTCTTGCGACGGTAACTGCGGTTCTTTATACGGCAAGTAGCAATTTGGTTGTGGTTATAATTTTCGCGGTTCTAGCAAAATATTTTTCTTACGTGCCGAGTTTTACGATAAAAAACTTGCCAAAACGTTACCTTTATTTTGGAAAAACAAAACGCAACAAGTGTTGCGCTTCGCTGTTTGTGTTCGTATGGTTACATTTACTCTCTCAGCACGTGCAGGCTGCCATTAAAGTACACTTGTTCATGAAATAGGGTACAGTCCTCAGCCCCTCACCGCAATACACAGAATGATACATTACAAAACATTTTCTGCAGACGTAGTCTTTAAGGTGTTAAGGGTTTGGCTGCTTTTGTGATTCATTGGCATTTAACTATAAACTGTCTTCAGTGTTATTATTTTTCTGATTTTTCATTGATCTTTCCAAAGAGGAGAAAAAATCCTCACTTAAAACGACTGGCAACTATTATTTAACAGAATTCTTAGCTACATGCATATCATGTTGAAAGGTAAGAAGCAATCAACATTTCCAGTGATAAACCATTATCCCTACGTATAATCTGTATATGGAGAGTTTGTTATCGTTTTCGGTGGCCGTACGATTGTGATGCTGTTTCCTCGTTTGACAGCATCAAAGCAAATTACTCTGTCCTTTTCGTGAATAACTTGTGATTAGTTTGTAAACGGCTGAGCGGTATTAAATATATTGGTACATCTTCCAGATATAAATCTAGCAAAACATTACAGCGATATGCAAATTGTGTTGGCTCGAAAGATTTTCGCCATACTCGTATACAAATGTAATATTTAATGTTATGGTAATAATAATTTATTTTTATAATTACAAAACTTTTACTGTTGTTAATTTTTTCTGTCAGAATTTGTGTACAAACTACTGAGTTTAAGTATGTAAATAACACCAAACACTGATTTTGGGGCCGGGAAATTCCGCTAACCAGTGTGAAGATAGGTAAAATATGTAAGTTTGGGAACTATAAGAGCTCTCCCTATAGGCATAGACAAATACATTTCGTTAAAAGAATTTCATGCAGAGTTGACTTCAAAATATAAAAGCGTGTATTTGTGGGAAGATATATTGATACAGTACTGGCACATCTGAATTATATTACTCCAGTATTTGCGTCTGTGATTCGCGGGCAGACACTTAAAGCGTGTAGCAGTAGCGATTTAAAACATCCGATTTCCATAATGGATCAAACTGAAGTGTCCTGAATAAAAGTACGCAGTAACAGTTTTCGGGATAATCGGAGATCTCGACGTACTCGCCTCTCAGCGTAAACTGAAAAAACAACACCAGACCTTAACTCTGGGACTAAACTTTGCGTCAGGTGTAAACAAACATATTTAACGTATTTTAAAACATTTAAATAAAAAGAACTTGCATACAATATGGGTGAAATTATGAAAAAAAAATGGTATTCCTCATCTGTACTAGCAGAAGCCAATTATAAAGCTGTAGGACACTAACAGTGAACTGAGGGAAAATGTGGTTGTAGGAACCAAAATTGTGTACCTGCAACCCATTAGACTCTAAGATAAGGGAAAATAATCAGTTTGGTTGTAAACAAAAGTTATTGTAAACGTAGAAAGTAACTGCAACAGAACTGTATGTTGTGATTTCTCTGTTATCGTGGCAACTACACTATGAATATAGTTCCTACAGCTGAGCATTCTGTTCCTTTGGCAGAACAGATTGTTATTTAAACTGAATATCTTAAGAATTATTGGGATTTTTCCCGCAGCAAATAATACTGTGATAAACAAACAGAAAATTCTGTTGCTGGAACAGAATTTCAAATGCTGCTACCGTAAATACTGTTTACGGAACTGTTCCGGTGTCACTTCTCTGCAAAAATGTTTCAGTGTAAAAAATACGACTCTTCGTGCAATGCCAATTTACCATTGATTTACGTTTCACGCCGTTTCTTGATCTGAGGCTGCAGGAAAATCAAGAGTGTTTCTTTGCTGCTCTACACGAAAGAAAAGAAAATGTGGCAGGTTGTCGGACCTGAATGTTAGACAGCACAGTCCCAGCTATTTTTTTTAACCAGTGCCGCTGCTATATGAGTATCTGGAAGCCAGCAACATATGATTTTTTGCAAATTGTTTTATTATCACAGTCACTCACGACGCCCCTGATAAATTAAGACACCCCATTTTCGCGGAAAGAATTCCGGTCTAGCTGTTTTTTTGGAAACCATTTAGTTAACGCCCACTTCCGCGAGGTCATGTCTTTAACTGCCACGAATTTTGGGCACCTGCCTGAGAATCACAGTGGTTGATTACCAGAGCAACCATGTACTTATTGGCATATCATATACAAAAAGGTATTCTCATAAAGACACGAGGCTAGTAACGAAAATGGCATTGTAGATTTTCGCGTGGCATATTGTAATCTAGCCCTCGTGAAACTCTTCCTTAGGAAATAACCCTACTCATAAATATGGTGTTCAGAAAATAGCAAGAAATTATGCTTTATTTTCCTCTAGCGGTAGCCTCCACAGACAACTGACTTTGCCGTGGGATAAGTGCTGCTATCTTGTGATACTCAAAATGAACTACGGCTCTCTGAAATCTTGTTTCTGGAATAATTTGATTTACTCGAATACGTGGATGTGTTAAAAACAGAAGGAAAAAATCTACTGTATTTACGTAATACTGAAAACAAGACTAGCTGTAACTGCAGAAAAAAGCCATTCAGCTAGCAAAATGTTCATTTCAGAACAGAAACCGCAGAGTTGCTAANAATTTGATTTACTCGAATACGTGGATGTGTTAAAAACAGAAGGAAAAAATCTACTGTATTTACGTAATACTGAAAACAAGACTAGCTGTAACTGCAGAAAAAAGCCATTCAGCTAGCAAAATGTTCATTTCAGAACAGAAACCGCAGAGTTGCTAAAAAATATGCCACATCAACAAGGCAGCTATAAATAGGTGCATTACAAAGTACCAAATAAAGCGAGTTACTACTTACTGTCTTCGCAGCAGTAGTCGTAAATATGCTCGCAGAAAATATCTCTAAGGAATATAAAATTACAGAATATGGCCCGTGGACATAGATTCTTTCAAACCGTTTACGAATTCTGGGACAGACTGTATATCTCTTGGAATACCTTCCCGGCTTCGTGGCGCCTGAGATAAACCCAAGTTACAGCCTAGCCAACGAAGTCTACCAACCCTTTAAGTGAAAAAAAAAATTATTTACATTCTTCCGTGAATCCCCATCCAGAAATATTTGGCGTATGTGCAGGTCTTTTTCATGACCGCCCCTAAAACGCCCATATGAAGTCCAACGGAACGTCGTTGCTGGACTCGTTCCCAAGAAGCAGGGCTTTTTTTTTTACTGTCGGTCATAAATCGTCTACCCCGGGTCCCTCATTACCTCGAAACTTTTCTTGAGTTTACGACATGATTTTAATAAAGAATTGTTATTCCGCTTTAAAATAAGAAAAATATTTCGTGGGTTCTGCAAGAGCAGAGCAAATTTTATTTCTTTGGGATGGAGGTGGCAGGAATGCGGTTTACTCATTGGTTTTTCGTGTTAGCATAAAAAATTACTGCGGAAAGAGACGAAGATTTATTTACCTCATCGAGAATACAGTGCTTTGAAACCAGCGACGAAAGAAGAAAGGTTTTGTCTGTTCTCAGCAGTTTGAGTTGGGACGATTCTCATCTCTTCGGGCAATGAGGCGATAGTGGAGCAGTGCCAAAATGCAAGGGCATGGTAAACGGGACAACCCCGAGAATACACGCCAAACAGCGTGTTACGAATTAGCTTTTCAGCTAATTCGTACGTGAAAGCATTTAGGGAATGTGTCGTCTCGGCAATTTTCAACTGCGTGGCATGCGCTAGCACGCTTTTTCGCGCCGAGCGGTGCTTGAGCCGCGAGGAAGCGCTGACGAGGGAATGTGTCGTCTCGGGTCAACGATATATCGTCCTGCCGCATGGCAACTCCTACCGTAAAACGGGCTTTATGAGAGAATGCGGAAATTGTCATAGTTAACTGGCATACCTTATTACTAAGCATGATATGAGAAGTTTCTTAAATATATAGTTTGTAAACTGAGGGGAAAGTTGAATAAAATATATATATATATTATCTGCGCACAGTAAGAGCTAACTACGTACAAAATTGTGTACTGCATGGAGTTTATTAAATTTGCATGAGTTGAAAGTTACTTTAATGAAAATGCTTACAGGATTACGAATCACTATCACAGTAACAGTTAAATTTCAAATAAATATATCCAACGCACACAGGTGATCTACACTTTAATTTATATTACTAGTTCGGTAAAGCTGAGATATATAGTTTACACTTGAATATAGGCAACTAGGGACTTGCAGTTTACACTGAAATTCTTTACATTTGAATAACGATTGTNATAGTTTACACTTGAATATAGGCAACTAGGGACTTGCAGTTTACACTGAAATTCTTTACATTTGAATAACGATTGTTATTTAGGTTTCAAATATTTGATTTAAGTGTTTAGGTAATGGGCTGTAAAAGGTAAATTATTATTTAAATGTAATACATTATGACAGTATGTTAATTATACAGCTTCTTAAAATTAAACAGTTTTAAGGTTAAAAGTGGATGTGGCTGACAGTTTGATATTATTATTACGGAAATAAGCATGGGTGGGGGGGGAGGAATTTATTGAAATGGGGGTGTATGGTAGAGAAGCTGATGCAAGGCAGCCAGAGGGTAGGGAGGAACAAAGCCTCCCCCATTGTTACGAACTAGCTTTTCAGCTAATTCGTACGTGAATGTCCTTAGGGACGTAGCTCAATAATGACTCATGATTCGGTAGGACACAACAGTATCTGATTAGGTTTATTAACATTAGATTATACAGTTGCTATTTAAATGACTATTGATCTGGGGAGCCTTACATTGAATTTAAGATGATTCCTTATTACAATATGATTTAATACCTCATGCCATATTATTACTGTCTAACTGGAAAGTNATTGAGTTTAAGATGATTCCTTATTACAATATGATTTAATACCTCATGCCATATTATTACTGTCTAACTGGAAAGCCATCACCTTGTTGTAGCCGGAGGCTGATTATACGAGACGGTTGACGATGGCCGGACACACCCATATTCCTGGTCTGCTTCGCTGGTCGGGTCGGCCAAAGGACAAAAGATGAAAGACGCTCGTTCCGGGTGTTACGCCGGCCTATATCAAGCGCGAGGTTCTGCGGTCCCGCTCAGTGACCGGTGGAGGGGATTTCTGCAACTGTCTTTTTCCACAATGATCGACGACCAAATGGTGGCGTTGCAATTCTGCTCGTTTCCAGGTTTAATGTTTGAAGGTGTGATTATGCAAGCCATTCAGCTAAGGCCTGATCACACCATAACAAGCGGCACCGTCTAGCACGATTCGAACTTGTGGTAATCCGGGAGTGACACAGCCGGGTATTGAACCCGTTTCGCCTTGGTGTGAGGCGAGCAGTCTAACCGCTCAGCCATCACGGCCCCGTATGGCAAAGTAAACACTTTTGAAATCAACCTTTGAAGAATGTTAATGCCCCTACCTCCATATGTATTTAAAGGCACAGTGACTGGCATGCGCCCAATAAATTTGATAACGACGGAGGGTAAATAGTTCCAGGCCATAACATTTAAATAAACGCGTTACGTAAACTTGTGTGAATATTGGAATAATTTATTTAACTTTCTGCTTTGTTTTAATGCATATGCATGTAAAATTATAAAATACGTGAAATAATAATTTTTATAATAATTTCACAATTTCACTTGACCGACACATGAATAAAGTGATAAGGACTATGCGAATGCTCATTGTACATATGATGTAAGAATACACAACGCGAATAAAAGTAGATCTTAATCAGGGCTTTCGAAAGAGCTCAGTTTGCTGTTAAAAGCCTTTAGATGACTGTGACTTCAAAAAAGCGCGACTTGTGCGCATCGTCTTGGCCAATAGCGTCCGGTGAAATTTTCCAACGTTTTATCACAGACTAGATAAATACACACACACGAATTGACGTAACGGTTCTTTCGATGCGGGCGTACACATTCCCTGATTGGCTGCAAGGATACGGACACAAGTATTGTATCTGATTGGTTACTGCATGCTACAATAGCGGTTGTTATTGGGTGGGCTGCCGATTGGCGAGTAGATTACAAGGCACTGGTTGGAGAGCGGCGTATCGACTTGTTGCTGGCTGGTGACGCCATTTTGCTGGTGTGCGTGGCTAGAACTCGCGGATTAAACGACCGTTTTACCTTTGCATTATTATGCGTTCTGTGGTTTTTTTGGGGTTTGATCGCTCCTGTTCACGCATTACAAACAAATTTCCGTAATTTCGTGGTAATATTTACGAAACTATTCCGTTTATAAAAATAAACGAAATCAGTAATGACTAAAAACGGAGCCAAGCTCCGCGAATAAAAAATAAGCAACGTCTCAGTGTTGAATGTGTTAAAATATCGCACTAGAAGAAAATATCATGTATTTTATATTTTATTCACAGTAAAAATCTTTATTAAAAGAGTTTAAACAATTTTTTTCCTTACCTAATTTTTTAAACTGATAATACAGATACTTTACTAGCAAGTTTATGAATCTTTTATGTGAAATTTACAGAATTTTCTCGATAGGCAAAGCAACGTTAATGTAATGGTCAGGAGTATTCTGGAAAACTTTGTACAACTACTTCTCCGTAATATAACGTAAATATTTTACAGCGCAGTAGCCACGAAGGAAAAAGAAGAAACTGAATATTATTGGGGCCACTCCGGAAAAACCATGATTCTCCTTTTCTGCACGTTTTTTGCCTCACATGCAAAAAATCAATCCGGATTAAATAATTTTCTAAAAGTAAAACTATTCTGTATCTAACGGTACAGTAGTAAATATATTAAAAATTTAACACTTCATACGTTTGAAAATCGAAGATACTGGATTTGTTATACGAAGCTCTCTATTTATAAACTTTACTTATAAAAAAGGTAATTTTAAATATTTTTCCACAGTGCAATGCGAGCCAACGTACATTCAAAATTATCCTCGCTTTAAAGACAAAGTTAATGTGGATAAATGTATCGTTGCTTCAGTTGTGTTTATCACGTTCTTACATTAAAATAACATTACCACAACAATAAATAACTCACATTTACTTTTTGCATAGCTGCTCATATGAACGGCAAGGAGTTTGCACCTTGTTGCATAGGTAAAATAATACGGACACATGATTTTCGTCAAAATATTGAATGAGGGAATATTTTCTCAGAATCCTACAATAAAAAAAAATATGCATTATATGAATAGGGTATTGAAATCAACAAATGCGGAAATTTTCCGCAAAATTCAGTCGTTTCCAGTAATGACACCTTAACAGTTATACAGTCAGATTGCCTTTCATTTAAGGGAAAGGCAACCAGCAATGCACGTAATTTGGTAGACGGCGAATATTAGATGTGGCATACACCAAAATAACAGCGCAGCGAGCAGCAGAGATGATAATGTTACAGCGATGGACAAGAGTAATTCACTTGTTGTGGGCACTGAAGTGTCAGTGAATGTTTACCCACCCCTAAAATGTTCTAATCACAATATTTTATTTCAGTTAGGTGAAGAAGATTGGTGGCCTCTTAGGTAAAATAACTGTAAATTTGCATTTAACAACGGTATTTTCACTCTTCTCGGGATTAGAACAAAAATCCCCGCTCATCATCACCCGTTATTGCGGCTACGTACGGCGTGGAGCTCGAATGAAGTGGAAGACAACGTTTAGGTTGTCGGAAAAGTCGACTATTCAAGCTGAAAAATTGTAATGCAAGCAACTTAACAACATTAAAAGACTGATTTTGTGTTGCATAGCCACGCACGCCGGATAAATAAGGTAGGGTATCCTGATAATTAGTGGAATAGAAAACAAAATATTATGAATTTTGTGTTTAGTAATATTTTAAGGTGAAAACTTTTAAGTGCGCAGTGTGCAACACGCATATGGTTATTGTTACGTTAACCTTCAGAAAAGAGTACATGTGTAATACCTTCGTAATTATACTTCGGACCAAAGATCTGCATTCAACTGCACGAGGCGTGGAGATCACATATGCTTGCGCCAATGTTGCGTTGGAGCTTATCACTGGCAGGAATGAGCCAACCGCTAAAATGACTGAAAGATCCTCGGGGTTGGCGTTAACTAGGTGTATTTTAAGTAACCTGCAGTATGTCTGAATCAATGTATATTGTGTGAAATAAGATTTATATGGATAAAGTTGTTCACATGCTGTCGAGTCACCCCGTCATTTTTTCCAACCAACGGGGAGAAACAAGCGCACGGTTGTGATTCCGTTCACTGCTGCAGGCAGCAAAGAGTGTATTTTTGAAGGAGCACTGTTACACGGGATTTCTAGTAGCTGCCTTGATGTACATAAAAGAACAAAACCTCCATCATACACTGAGGAAAAGGTTTTTGTTGAAAAAAAAAAGGGTGTTTTTGGCGTATCCAAATAAATTTTTCTTATAGATGAAATGGATATTTTGTTATTGTAACCAAATTATTTTGTTGTTCTTATTTGGTTGCGACAAGCAAAGATTTGTTTGGTTCAAGTAAAGTGAGTGATTGAAGAGATTTGGGCGGCTGCTAACCGTGCGGTCTTAAGAGCGAACGAGGGTTATTGAGGTGAGTATGGAGTTCCGCCCGAATTAAAGGGTGGGGGAAACAGATGATCTCCGATAAATCCCGCCGACCAGCGGCATTGTCCTGCACTATTCTCACATGAGAAAATCCGGGAGTGGCCTGGTCGAGGAACTAACCCGGTTCGCCTTGGTGGGAGACAAGCAGGCTAACAGCTCCGTCACCGCATCCTCTGGTGCAAGCAAATATTTGTTTATCTCTGCGTACATTAAACTCGATGTTAAGAGCCACTGAAATCTCTTCACTCTTTCTCCGCACGGATGCAAGTAGCGTTCCTTGATACAGGCAATGGCCGATTGCTTCCCCTCTTCTGTCTCTCCAACATATTGGATCCGTTTCTAAAGACGTGCTGTGCTCTCTATGAGATTACAGAGTACGTAACCATGCCTAGTTAGAAAAATCGCTTATGCCACCAACTCCACCCACACAAGCCAGCTTGAAGGCGTCACTGGGCAGTAACATGTCGGAACACCATTCACCAATACACCTTTGATAACCTGCTTGCCNTGTGTGTTGTTTTCGTTTATAAGTATTTTAGATGCCTGTTTTGAATCATATTTTCTTAAACGAAATGATTTTAGAAACACTTCAAGGTTGTTAAATGAATTATGAAGGCGAGCACAACGTACCATGACCTCACTCACCATGTTGACTTCGTTGGTTTCCCTCTCGGTCAAGCTCTTTACAATAAAATGCAGAAACTGCGACAATAATTCTTTAGCTATTAATACGAATCCCTGATTTTTTGCGGAAAGATTTCCACGTAGGCTAGAGCGCCAATATATAGCTCGACCAACCGTTGTCTTCTATTGGTTATTAGCCATGCGTCTTCACGATAAGACATTTTGCTATCTCACTGGTTCAATAAGAATCTGGTTACTCCGGTATTGAGCGCCTGTGACTGTCTGACAAGTTATGTAGCAATTGTAACCTTTAAATCGCTTAAAGGGATCTGAGCTGAAGTGTTTTAATATACATCTAGGAATGAATGAATGCTTTTCAAAAAAATCAGGTGTCTAGTTATTTACTTTATACGGTTTTGTAAACATAACGGCTGAATCACCGGCATTTATTATTATTACAACTAGTACATGACGCAGTATTTTAAAACCTATTGTACATTAATCCTATCGTTCTTGTACGTTAGAAGTTTCTTCAGATGTTATATATGTACCATAGAGTAGTTATAAATACAGATATGAAATATCCCCTCATGCCATGAACTCCGGACACAAACACCAGTAAAACTACCTCACTGGCTAGCAACATGTCGGAACGCCGTTCGCCAATCAGAGCCTGTTATACTTACTTGCCAGCTGGCAGGCCACCTTGCAGGGTACATCCGGTGTAGACCATTCATGGCAACTTAAATCGTTTCTAAAGCCATGCTAAAGTTCTACTTCCAGGATATACCTCCGCCTCGTGCAAACAATGCTTAATCGAGTCTAGAAAATTACAC
>NQII01017575.1:0-14302 GCA_002778355.1 Clitarchus hookeri
CACACCCGATAATATCATCGCGGAGAGTGTCCTCGTCAACATCCCTTATCGGGCAGGTTTTTGATGTCAAACCTTCGAGGCTTCTCATCAGGGTGGGTGTGTGTAGTGGGTGGTGTCTGTGAGCAGGTGCCGGGCCTTCTCGCAGTCTGGCCGGGTGTAAAAAGTAAATTTCAATTCTCGCCTCAGAGTGTGTGTGTTTTGGAAACTTGTTGCATTATGACAGAGCAGCTGGGCCTTTTTTTTTTTTTATTCACCTGCTGTCTGGGATTACTATTGGCACAGGCCTGTATTTGTCTGTTGTTTGTGGTGGTGTTTGTGAGGATGCATGATTTTCTTCCCCGTCCTTTGCGACCTCTGCCAGGATTTTAACCTGTTCTTAATGCGCAGTTTTTCCCTTCCATTGTTTTTTGTAGTTTCATTTTTGAAACTTTGTTTTTTCTGGGGCCTCATTGGAGGAGGAGTGCATTGCAGTGTGTCAGTGTTTGTTTTTGATTTTGTGTACGAGACACTGGATTGTCTGCTCCCGCGACCATTGGTCGAAGCGCTGGTGACGTTCACAATCTTATCCATGAACTCGTCGTCATTGAACTGGGACTGGTTGTCCCCACCTGCACTCATGTGGGGGCTGGTAAGGCCCTCCAGTCGCCTGCTCTCTGGCATGCTTGTTTGCGTGGTTTTTCCCATTGAGTGCGTGTCCGCGGCACTTCTACGGGCTGTGAATATTGTTAGTTTGTGTTTGTGCGTGTGCGTGTTCCTGTGGGGATGTCAGCATTGTGTTTTTGTCCGTACCTGAATTAGACTTGGGGCTGCACTTCGTCATGCCTTGATAAAAAACTGTGGCCAGGTTCTGTTACCTAGTTGCCTAGTCGCTACCGACTCGCCTACAACCTTAGCTCCGATGGCTAACCTGTATTCTTGAAGAGAGCGCAGGCTAGGCCTTTGAAAGGCTGTCAGCTCAGCACCGGAGCTTGGTGCGAACTGACCTGCAAGTATTTTTGTTCTGTCTATTTATACTGCACATTACATCCACACTTCCATCGGGCATTGTTTGTGCCAGTAGTGTATAGTGTTACAAAACTCATTTTGTCAGAACCCTTACAGTGACGTAATAAGTAGCGTTCAGCACATCTGTAAGCTCTAGCACATTGGTTAGGAATGGTATAAGACCGTCAGTACTACCAAAAGAGGTGAGGGACATAAGCGTGGGCTGTGTTCAAATTCAGTGCAACGTGCCCTTGATGCCTTCCCTTGTTGTGAACGCTTTTCTGAGTCTCAATTTAAAGAATTCTCTTTCGATAGAGCACTCTTATCGCTCAACTCGACAAAAGCTCTGCTTTCTTATTTGTTTATATAATTTTATTTATTGACAACAAACTTCTTGTGCATGCACTAGTGTACAAGGGCGTACGTCTCCTTGAGCAAAGAATTGCTCTAGGTGGAATTTAATTACATTGATGGAGCACAACATACGGAACATATCACTTAAGACAACAAGAAAAGCCGGCATGCACAGCAAACCAACACTTAACAGTCATGTAACAATACATTTAATGCCAACACAATGGCAGATCACACTCTAACTCAATACAACATGATGTAATGTAAAGCAGAGGAAGCTACAGCATGTGTGTGTGTGTGTGTGTGTGTGTGTATATATATATATATATATATATATATATATGACATTGGGGTAGGCAAACTAAATAACAAAAACATTGAATATTTAAACAAAGAGTAACGTAACGCTAGGCAGAGCTAACCACAATGGAGCTGCAAATTTTATCCCAATATTATAGTCTATAGCAACGGCACAGGAATTAGGAGTTAGGAGCTTTCTCATGCTTTCTCTCTGCAAAATTGAAACAACCACCTTCTCGTTTCTCTCCGACATCATGTAGACATTTAATAAGCTCATTGGTATTGAAAGTAATTTATATATTTTCAATATAATTTTCAAGTAATTATGCCACTACCCGTTTAATTATTAGTGCATAAAACAATTTTTTTTTTTGTTTTATATATTACCGTCATGTTGCAGCAAAGTATGTTAACATATGTTATTTTGCTGGCTAAAACAGTTGAGATTACCACATACAGGCAAAATCTGATGTAGTTCGGTGCCAAAAGCTACTATTACGTTATTTAAACATTGAAACAATGTGAACAAATATGGTGCATGGTCAGAGAGTGCGAGAGCACCAGCGATATACGATTTTGTGCTCTCTCTGGGCTCTTACTCTTTCACGCGCTCTCTGACGAATTGAGACGACCAGAGAGCATTCTCTCTGATGTTATAATGACATGGTCGCAAGAATGAGAGCACAAGAGACCACTCTGGGCCAATTGAGACCTGGCCCTTGTTCCCCTCATGAGAAATTTTCATTTGTGAATTTGGACTGTTGTGTTTGCTTCCACCTCTAGTTTTATTCTGACAAATGAGACTATGCGGGTTCCATTTGTCTTAGTGACGTTAGCAAATGTTTTCCGGGTCCGTGCAAAACTGTTAACGGTAACAAATTAAATATTTCAAAAAGTTGCTCATCGGAAAACAATCTAAGGCTTGAAGGGTACGTGACTTATGCCCTTGACTGAAGGTGATATTATAGGGTGCATCTATGCCCTTAGCATGAATTTGTACATCAACAATGTGATACCACATTAGGGTTGCACTTTTCAAGGGCTGGAAGCCACACAGCCGTTGTTAGTTTTGTCGAGTGTTTTTGTAATGGCTGGTCCCATTGTAAGGACAGAGGTTTACGAACACGCCATTTTAAGTTAGATTGAATAAACAAGCCCAAGGACTTAACAGAACTACACACAGTTTTGCATCTTTTCTACACTAACCATCAACTTAGAATAGCACCAATCTGTTTGAATATTTATTTTAGTAGAAAAAACTTGATTGAAAGATTTTACAGAAGATCTTACATGTATGCAGATATCATCTGCATACATATAACACTTAGAAAAAACATCTTGTATGTAGCAGAGTAAATCAATATCATAAAGAGTAAATAGCAATGTACACAAAATGAATCCCTGAGGAACACAATGAATTACTGATATAACACTAGAAGAACAGTTATTGAACATTACAATTTGGGACTTCTTACTTAAATAAGATTCATTTAAGCACTCGTCATAATGGCAGGATGTGACAGCGCAATGAAGCGAAAGGCGGCGACGAGACAAAGTGCTGCCGGCAGTGCTCTTCACAATGGCGCAACATTACGTGTTACAGCTAACGGGAAACAAATTGAAGTTGCCTGCCATCTTTCGGGTGATATTTGACAACACACAAATAAACACAGTTTTGGCAGTATTATATGAAGTTGTATGGTACCACAAAATATATCTTGGAAAGCCAGACTGCTAGCTATCTCCATCCAGGCCTTGAATTTTTTAGTCTAATTGCAGTATTCCCGACTAGAAATATCGTACAAATACTGCCTATTCTCTACATGTTGAATCAGAAGTTCTTCAAGACTGATTTTAAAGCAAACACTATTCCACCAGTTTTTGAAACAATGTTTACAAATGCAAGAAGCGCAGTAAAAAATAATTTAACATACTTTACTATCCGTCTTCTCGTTTCCTTCCCCTTGTTAACAAATACAACAGCAGTTACTTTTCTTCTTTTCTATATTCTTGCTCCTGATTGGCTGTTTTCTTCAACGTCGCCGGCGACATCGCCTCCGCGGCAAGTCAGGCCTGTCGCTAGTGCTCTCATCGCGATCTGTCGCTTGTCGTGAGCGATATGAAATACGATTGGCTGGTTTGGTGTGACGTCACATCGCTTCGCACCGTGTCACGCCACGCTATAGTGAAGAGGGCTTTAGGGCAACAGAGGTATAATCAAAATCCAAGTATCTAAATTTCATCAAGCAAGTTTTGTATGATTGAGTATCAAAAGCCTTTGAGAGATCAAAAAACTTAGCACCCATGAAAAGTTTATCTTCTAGTTCATCCAAGCAATCTTGAATAAAAGTAAGTCATTATATCATCACAGGTTGTTAGTTTTTTCTAAAACCAAGTTTTCGGTGTGATAGCAGATCATTAATTAGCTTTCAGATATTTTGATATTTATACACAAATCAGCATCTAAAAAAATTTTTTGATAGAGTCTGATCAAGTTAAATGGGCTTGTAATTACAATACATATCCCTTTACCTGTTTTGTGTAATGGTATGACTTTTGAGACATTTAACTTATCAGGAAAAATGCAAGCATCAATACAACTATTTATAAGTAAGTATCTCAACTATAAAGACACTGCTTAATTTAAGAAATTTTGAATTTAAATTATAAATTTTAAGACAGTTGCTACTGCAAAGAGAAGCAGCATATACATCTTGTACAATGACATGAGGAAAAGGAAAAACAGAAAAGACATTCGTTAATTTAGAGAGATAAAAACTAACATCATTTTGACTAACTGGTATGCTATAACAATGCCATTTCTGCTATCAACAAAAAACGTATTGAAACTTTCACCTGCCAACAATGTAAGGCTTCTGTCATATGGACGACTATTAAGAATTAAATTATTCTTAATAATTATCCATACTTCCTTAGATTTATTAACAGCTTTCAAAAGTAGGTTGCTGTTATAAATGATGAGTATAAAAGAATATCCCAACTTTGAAGTTCTATAATATCAAAACCAAACAACCTACAACCTTGATTGACCAATCTAATGAACCGTGGAACTGTGAAGTTTGTTTACCATACATTCATAAATGTTCAATGTGACCACCATGAGCGGCGCTAACAACATCTGCGCGATAATCAAACCCGTTCCATGCCCTTGTCAGCATGTCTAGTGTTAAGGTTTGAATGGCGTTCGTAACTTTTGATTTCAGGGGGTGAGGGGGTAGCCAGCTTGCATTCAACGCGTCAATGTGAAGGGGACGGTCTGATGTTTCCTTACCCAGAACGAGGTAGACGATAACTTCATGTCTAAGCTGGTGTTTAGCGATGAAGCAACGTTCCATACAAATGGTAAGGTCAACCGGCACAACGTGCGGATATGGGGTCAGGAGCCTCCACATGAAACCACCTAATAAGAGCGCGCTTCCCCCAAAGCGAACATGTTTTGCGCTGTATCCTAAGACACTGTTTTCAGCCCTTTCTTTTTTCACGAGCCCACTGTTACTGGATTCCCTTATTTGGACATACTTACAGAGTGGTTGTTTCCTCAGTTAGATTAGGCGGCGGGGGACTTCATTTTCCAGCAGAATGGTGCGCTAGCTCATTGGCACCTAGCTGTTCGTGGATACCTGAAAGAGACGTTGCCGCAACACTGGATTGGTTGAGGAGCAGCTGGTACCAAACTCTTCATTAATGGCCCCAAGATGCCCAGATCTTACCCCGTGTGATTTTTCTATGAGGGTACATAAAGGATGAAGTGTTTCGTCCACCATTGCCAGCTAACATTGACGACCTCAAAACGAGAATTACGAATGCTATCCAAACCGTAACACCGGACATGCTGACAAGAGTGTGGAACGAGTTGGATTGTCGCGTAGATGTTGTTCGGGCCGCTCATGGTGGTCACATTGAAAATTTAAGAATGTATGGTAAACAAATTTAACAGTTCCACGGTTCATTTGATTGCTCAATCAAGGTTGTAGGTTATTTGGTTTTGATATTATCAACTTTCAAAGTTGGAGTATTCTTTTATACTCATCCTGTATTTCAGCTTTGCCAATCTGACTTTCTTTTTATAAAAAAAATTTAACTCTTTATATCTGTATTTATAAGTAAATTAAATATTTTTTCTATTGAAATAATAATAATAATAATCTAAACACTCTTCTTTAAGAACCAACAGATTAGCAGTATACTATTTCTTAGTAAAGCTGTTTACAGATATTTTAAGTTTTAATAGGAAAAGTTAAGATGACATCCTGTAAAAGATATCCCAAAAAAACTGAAAAGTTGTCATTACCATTCAAGCCATTATAAATATAATGGCAATCAAAGCTTTTCATGCAATTGAAAAACATACATTTGTATCATTAATCTCTCTAATTCGATGTGGAGGAGTAATACCTGGTGTGCTCACATGTTTCAAATGTAAAGACAATAAGATCGCATGATGATCTGAGTCTCTTGTATGAATTATGCTTCTAATTAATACTGTTTGCATACAAAAATTTGGTTGAATTTTGTTGAAACGTTTCTAAGATAAGCTTAATTATTTATATAAACCCCATTAAAACATGCCTGCCGCACATATTACATGTTAATTTACATACCCTACTGTAGCAATACTTTGTGAAATTTTTGTACAAATTGGTCGATTGGTCCTCAAGATATGGCATAAAACCTCCATTGTTCATGTGATGTTCTTCATGAATGGAAGACAAAAATTTTATGTATTATCACATTTGATGATAGTCCTAGATACAATATGCAAAGTTAAATGTAAATATGTTATATAGTTTCGTAGGTATAGCACACTAATCTAAACTATTAATAAAGGTGCCATTCGAAAAATAAGAGACTTCCACACATAAAACATATAAATTAATATGGCCTACCTCAGTACAACTTCTTTGCCAAATTTAAAAGAAATCGGTTGATTGTTTCCCGAGATAGACATAAAATTGTAATTTTTCATGTAAGGCTATCTTACAAAATGGCGGAGAAATGAGGCTTTCCATATACAATTTTGATGGATATAATTGATACAGTTAGTATACAAAGTTAAGTTGAAATTTGTTTTGTAGTTTCATAGATAACGTCTGAAATAAAATTTTTATATGGCCGCCATTTTGAAAACATGTTTTTCTGACCCTCTCAAAGTTTATCAGTTTACATGGCCTGCCATGGTGCTACTTAAATGCCAAATCTGGTAGAAATTGGTTGTTATTTGTCATCTGATACTATTTTACAAAGTTGCAGACAAAAGAGATTTTAGTGGACACATTTGATGGTTGAAATATATAAAGTCAGTATACTAAGTTTCATTAGAATTAATTACATGGTTTTGACGATATAACATACAAAACTAAAATAGCCATATGGCCACCAATTTGTAAATAAGTGTGTGACATACTTGAAACGTGTGTGTATATATCAACTGCAGCAGTACTACCTGTTTGCCAAATTTGGTAGTAATCTGTCAATTGTGTCTCGAGATATTACACAAATACTTTATTAATTCATGTAGTGCTATCTTACAAAATGGGGGACAAAACTGGTTGTTTTTTTGGTTTATATGATGCTTATAGTAGGATACTGTCGGCGTACATAATTTGGTTAAATTTGGTCAAACGGTATGGTAGTTATATCAAAAAACCCAAAAATATTTGTATGGCCGCATTTTTGGAAATAAGTGCTTAATTAAGTTCAATTACTTAGATTTATCTGGTCTATCATAGTTTTACATATGTGCCAAATTTGGCACAAATTTGTTAATTAGTTTTTAAGATATAACTTAAAAACTTAATTTTTTCATGTGAGGCTATTTTCCAAATTGATGGACCAACAACAATATTAATCTCTGAATTCAATGCTTACAACTTGCTCTGTCAACATACAAAATTTGGTTTAAATTTATTGAAAGGTTTCAAAAATGTCATATTGCCCAAGATTTAAAAAAATTGCTGCTATTTTGAAAGTAAGTGCTTGGCATGGTCGAAAAATATTAAAGTTAGGTGTCCGTACCGAGTTTGGTGAAATTCGGTTCACTCGTAAAAAAGTTGAAAGCAGGGGACGCGTATGTGCACACACACACACATACATACACACACAGGGAAGTGATCTCATAAGCCTTTCATTCCTTCTGAAAGTAGGCTAACAATAGATCTGAAGCACTCTTTACAAAAGTGCTCAATTAACCATGAACATTCTATAACTGTGTGACTTCTCCAAGGGCTAAATTTTATTTGTAGTTTGGTGGGTTTTTTTTTTGTTCCCCTCCAGAAACAGTATCTTTGAGGCTACAAAAAAATACAGTCTGTAAATGGCACTTCCAAGTGTCTGCTACAACCTAAGAAACTCATTTTTGGTACATATTGAATATCAGAAAAATTTTATGCCAAAGAGAGAAAAAAAACTTAACAGACCAAAAAACCAATCTTGCCCTTTGCATCAATAATGTAGCTAACCAAACGTATGCCTACACTTAGTGGTTGCATTTGAATAGCTTGAATCAAGCAGTTGATAATTGTCTAGTTTTGTGACTTTCCTGGAAAAATTTTAGCCGTTGGGAGGAAGGCAATTTCAGAATGAGTATTTTTGGACTCTACTGAAGCAGAGTCATTTCTGTGCAGGGTACATTTTTGTGTTCAGCCTAGAACTCAAAAAAAATTTCTTTGTCGGGGAGGTTGGGCAGCATTTGGCGTATGGCATATGGCTAAAGCGCTCATCTTTCACCAAGGTGAACCAGGTTCAATTACGAGCAGGGTCGCTCCCAGGTTTTCACGTATGGAAATGGTGCCAGACAGTGCTTCTGGTAGGCGGGTTTTCTCTGCAAGCATGGTGATTTTGTGTAGCATGCATGACTGCATTAATTATCATGTATGACTGCATTAATTATCATGTATGACTGCACAATTTCTGGAACAGAAAACTTGTAAATACAACATTCCGTACAAAAGTAAAATTCATTTATTAGCTACTTCACTCCTTACAGCCACATCTGTAATTTATACTGGAAAAGAAGTAGCAAGCAGATAGCATCTCACTTAAAAATAATTGTATTACACATTTTATATTGGTCTGTGCATAAATATTGTAACTTTTTTTTTTAGTGTGTGTTATGATATTTACTCTTAAGGGCGCCGCTTACTTCGTAGTTTTTAGGGCGTTTGAGGCAGGGAAGCACGGGAGCTATAAGGACTACATATCTACTGGCATTATGGCATGGTGTGGGGAGCTGTAGAGTGTGATTTCAGGTCCCTCTGGTATGTGACCGTGATGTCATGTTGGTACGTCAGTGACGTCCTTCCTCGTGTATTACCCCTTATGAGACCGCACTCTGTGATGGTATCTGTTTTTCAGCAAGCCAGCGGACTTCTTCACATTGCACGTGTGTGTACGGAATGCCTGCCGCATGTTATTTTGAGGGTGTGCTACGTCTGACTGACAGCTGTATGTCCACGCTGCCATCTCTGTTGCCTGTGTTATATAATTACAGCAATAAATTCAAATGACCTTTCCACTTTCATATCCACGCTCTTTCTAGATGCTTAACTTTTTTGTTCATAAGTGTGTGTTGTTCTTGATAAATTTGTAGTGTTAAGTGTATACTTATATTCATTTTAAACATCTTCAAGTTCCCATAACATTGTTTGCCTTTCTTTTCAGTTGGGAGACAAGATAAGCTCATCTTGTCCGCTATAGAATGACAGCTGCAGTGATGGCCAATGGCAACTGGGATCCAGGTATGTGGAATACCAAGTTTATATATGGAGAAGAAGTTCTCTGACACTGGACTGGACCGGGCAGTGATGTCACTACTCTCTGTCTCTCTCCTCTCCCTTATTGATACCTCCAGTTGACATACTTTTTTACATCTACCGCAAAATGTTACTGGCAAGATTGTGGCATACACAGTGATTTGGTATTTGTCTATTATATATCCAGCACACCTACTTGCCATTCACATACCATCTTTTTGAAACTTTTTGTATTCCTGCTACAATCTACAATTTTCCTCCACTTTTAACTATAACCAAAGCTAAAATGTAGCACTCCCACTGTTTATTAAAACTTACCAGCCAACCTGAATTTTTTTTAATAATACAGATTTTTAATGTAGCCCGCTCTTTGCAGAATGCTAAGAGTGCTATGTTGAAGAAAAATTGCATGAACATAAGATTCTTAAATATCCTCGTACGTATTTATTTTTGTTTATTTATTTATTTTATAGCTCTGGGCATATTGTACACTTTACAGTGAAACGTCATTTGATGATCACCATTATACCAGTGGGGTGTCATTACTTCATAAGTTGAGTATATACTTGATCCACAGCTCTTTCGCGTCTGCTGGTGTCCTTGGAAGAGGCGCGGCAGGAGCTGCCCAGCTCGGAGGAGGAGTTTGGCTTCCTCAGCGACCTGCTGCAGTCGCGGGAGCTGCATGCACTCGTTAAGGTGCATAACAAGATCCTCTGCAAGGATGACCGTTTCCACCCCACCCTCTCCAACTCGATGCAGATAGCACTGGAGGTGCTGGACGTTGTGGCTCCCCGGACGCCTCTCCGCGAGGAGTGCCGAGAGCTCTTCCTGCTGCTGCAACGCCCCCACCTCCAGGTGAGCCAATGTGCTGACTGTTGCCTTATGCATTTGCTCATAATTTGCAGGTAGAAGTTTCAAAACCGTGCATCCACACATTGACAACATATTTTTTTTTGTGTTGAATTTACTTTCAACAGTTTTGCAATTTTATTTTTTTAAAAAGTTGNAACATTGACAACATATTTTTTTTTGTGTTGAATTTACTTTCAACAGTTTTGCAATTTTATTTTTTAAAAAGTTGTAACATGATTATGCCCTTCTTTCAGATAAGTTTATTAAATCTGTATTGATGTAAATATCAATGTCACTTACACTGGAACCTTGCCATCAGTAAAGACTATACATATAAAGAATCACATTTGTTACAGCACTAAATTTGGAGTGCAACATTGTGTTTCAAANCATCAGTAAAGACTATACATATAAAGAATCACATTTGTTACAGCACTAAATTTGGAGTGCAACATTGTGTTTCAAATTAAATACAGTGTTAGTATACACACTTAAAACACGTATCTTTTTATGCTCTTGCCTGCTGTAACGATGGTATCATTCTTTCCACAAGCTGAAACATTNACACTTAAAACACGTATCTTTTTATGCTCTTGCCTGCTGTAACGATGGTATCATTCTTTCCACAAGCTGAAACATGGGCAGGTACAATGACAATGATTTGTGATCTGCAAAAATTTCATAAATAGAAATGTCAGAAACTTTTCTTTTTATTTTAGCTTTATGTGAAAAATATCTGGCTAAACAAACTCATGAATTTTTTTTTACAAATTCGTAGGCCCTGTTGTGCGCTCACGATGCAGTGGCACAGAAAGATTATTTCCCTAGGCTGCCAGAGATTCCATTGGAAGTGGACGAAGATGAGGAAACAATCAAAATAGTTCAGCTTGTGAAGAGCAACGAGCCTTTGGTACGTAGCCTTAGGTGCCTTAAGTGCCTTGTATTACAGTGTGCTTTGGTGATGTACTGAAGGAATCTGGAGCTCACCAGGTGTGTTTTGAAGAAATTTCTTGTTGCACCAGAAGTTTCGTAGTGTTTTGAAAGTCTCTGCAAGCAGTGTAACATTCGTAAGTAAATGCTTCCAGTCAGTTCAACTATGGACATATTTTATGTTATTCTTTGGTGTATTTTGTTGATTTGTTAATGTTGTATTTATTTTTAACAAAAGTGTTTTAGTAATGCATCAGTCTTGCATATCAGTAAAAGTGTCTAGTAATTTTGGAATGAATGTGGTGTTTGTGGTGATTAAGATATTGGAATGTTAAGCAAAATGTGGAGTAAGTTTTGTTTCTATTTGTTTGTACGTATATAATTGTTCTGTAATTTTTTTTAAATTTAATTACAGTAGGAAAAAAAATACTAACTTTTGAAGTTTTGTAGTACAGTTAAATTGGTATGGAGTTGAAAGTAACATATTGTTACTGCTCTAATGAACATTGACAGAAAAAATATTTGGTGCTGGAAACACCTGTAAGTTTGCTTATCTATTAAGTTTTAAATGTAAAGCTGCAAACAACTCTTGAATTTTTTTTATGTGTTTTGCTGTTGTGAGAATTAAATTATAACGTCTGCATAAGAAATTACAAACGCATGCAATTCTTTACTAATGTTTTTGTGCTTCTGCTTATGTGGTGTGCTGAACATATTTATTGAAGGTTAGTTTTTATTTCTTGTGGGAAATTATGGCATAAGCTGCCCAAGTGGTTATTGCACCTAGGAAAGAAAATCATTTGTACATTGAAGAAAGAGCTGTAAATATGTAAAGTAGCTTAATGTGTTTGTGGGTATTTATACACACAATTTGTAATTAGATTTAGAAAGTAATATACTAGGAGTATTATTCGAGCCAGTGGTAACTCACCATTTATTGTGTTTACCGTGCTTTCCCCTCCCAGAGTGGTGCACAGAGCGTTGAACCAATCGTGGTAAGTTTTAAGTATCCACTTTTCCTTTTCTTTCTTTTGTGCCAACCTTATTAATTTTCTCCCAGTTATTTCCCATTGAAGTTCTTAGTTAGATTTTCCAACCCTTCAGAAAGTCCCAGTGCTTTAAGAAGAAAGGAAATAAAATGTAATGAAATCAGAAACACATGTTATGCTTTCTCAAAACACTATTTTTGGTTATTTAATTTCTGCCTTAATATCCACCAGTATTTAAAGGCTTAAGTATGTAAGTCAACTACGTAGATGTAGAAAAGCTGTTTGGCAGTTATTACTTCCCACGTGCACACATTACAAACTTTACGTAATAGCTTTGTAATACCTCCTCCGTAGCTGCATTATTTATTTGTAAATGGTAGTACGTTACTGCACCTGTGATAGTAGCATGTTATTTACATTTTGAAATTGAACTTAGTACTTGAATATGTATGCACTTATATATATATTTTTTTTGCAGTGGTTGCAAGAGAAAGTGTTTAGTGTTCTGCATACATCCTGATTGTACATATTTTGCCAAAATTATTACACACATACATTTTATATAATAAGCATTGTAAAAATGGCGGTGGATATCTGCTGGGACATGGGATTACAATATTGTAATTTATTGATAAACTGCATAACAGAACAGTAGCAATAGACTTTATATAAAGATGAACACAGCTTTGCCTTACTTTTTATGTAAAGCACAGAGTGGTAATGAATTGATAAGAGGGTAAAATATAATTTGCCATTCACCTTTACTGCTTCCTGATCATACGTACAGCTTCTCATAGTTTGTCTTGCTGCTGTCCATGTTGCAATGTCATATTGCAAAATAGGTGAATAGTTGCAGATGAAAAGGGTGTCACACTCTGAACTGTAGGTGAATGAGGATAGAAATTCCTGCAGACGTATGAGTGAGCTTATGCTAGGTCTGGACTCGGTACTGCCCAAAATCGTGTTGGCTGTCAAGTAATGGACACAACCGCTAGTTCCGGTGATTGTTGCGAGGCATCGAGTGACTGGAATACGAGTCCAGGTTAAGGGGGATCACTAGAAAAAAATTGTCATATTTTTACAGGAGATAATTTTTCAAAGTATAGGAAAAATGATCTATCGTGAAAAAACCTAAGTGCAGGCTAGACATCAATATCATACATACATTATGTGCACACTCGCAACTTTCTTTTGATCGTCGGCCATATGTTGTTGTGATACCAGAATGGGACACTTAGAATTAAGTTACTCTGAAAATTAATGTCTGATATTTGCAGGCAGACAGCTAAGATGAGTGACAAATAAAATCATCCAACTACAAAAGTGGATCTGAGCCAAAGTGTTTTAAAATACAACTAGTTGTGGAATCTTTTTGCGGAAACTAGACGACCCTAAATATTGGCTGTAGCCGGGTGACAAACTCGACGCGTCAAGGTGACTGGACATTATTTAATTTCTGCCTAAATATCCACCAGTATTTAAAGGCTTAAGTATGTAAGAAAAGCTGTTTGGCAGTTATTATTTCCCACATGGACACATTACATACTTTACGTATTAACTTTGCAAGACCTCCTTCTTAGGTACTTAATTACACACGTAAGGAGCAGTTCATGTTCACCAGCCCAGGTCCCTGGGCTGGTGAACATGAACCATACATCTCAAAAGGACTGTCTTAGGTATTGTCGTGGCTCACTGGCAAACCTGTGGTCTGCGCAGTTTAGCTGACACTATTGTCTATGTCACACAGTCGCGAGGTTTTCTCTGCTGGCGGCATGACCTCATCTTGGAGAACTGTGAATTTAAACTGCTGTACCTCACAACGTTGTTGAGCTAGCTAAACTGAAGGCTGCACCTGAGGTAATAACTGAGCAGCTATTAAACGGTATGTGATAATGAATACCAGGTACTTTTGATGTTGCGACAAGAAGACCTTCAACCATGTGGGAACCACTAGTCCATTTCTTTAGGGGTGTGTGGAGCTTCGCATTTTTGAAGTCTAATCGAAGACTTTTGTACCTTTGACTTCATCTTCGAATTAAAAAATCTTCAGAGTGAAAGGAAGATTTTCACCAAGTCTTTTTCCACCAAAACTAGTATCAAAACCAGCAGCCAGTATCATTA
>NQII01017578.1:0-10262 GCA_002778355.1 Clitarchus hookeri
TCCATCGTGATTTCAACAAGCTGCGTTCTAGAAAGATAAATTGCTCTAATATCCTATACAATAACGTCTTGTCAGTCAACCAGAATCAGAGTAGTGTGATAGTGTGATAAATTTGGTGCGTGCAAATATTTATTAAAATACTTTTAAATCAAATTATTTATATTAAAAACAACTAGATTTCAGGAAATAACGAGGACACCGTGTTGTGTTCTTGGCTGTCTTGGGAAAGATGAAAATTGTATACATCACGCCGAGTGATGGAAATATGTTGACTGTAAGGTTGTAAAATAATTAAATTTCACAAAAAAGAAGATTTTACGCATTTATAAAGTATGTGTGCTTTCTGCAGCATCGTGAATACAAATACGCTTAAGTTTTAATATTAAATAATACTGTTATTGTTAGTTTTTTTAGTAAAATGTGTTACAAATTTTGCAAAATGCATGCATTCTTCTTCCATATGCAAACATAAACGATGATATTCTGAACATTTTTGTAGTGTCTCTTCTATTTTTCAGTGAGTTCTGCATGTTGTATAGCCACTCCTATTTTACCATTCGATCACTTTCGTTTACATAAGAGATGTCTGCATAAAACGTGTACGTTAAATAGTGTATTTCATCGTCGATATAGGCTACTCATCGGTATTTTCAGCTANGATGTCTGCATAAAACGTGTACGTTAAATAGTGTATTTCATCGTCGATATAGGCTACTCATCGGTATTTTCAGCTGCTCACATACGACTAAAAGTTAATTATGTTTTGGTGAGGTAGTGATTTATTTAAGTAAATAAACTTGTTTAGATGTGTTTTCTATATAAGAAATTTTATTGAAACTAAAATCTTAAAATAAACACATTAAATAACTGCTCATTCTTCTCTCCAGCAATCGTATTGGCTGAAGGCCTTAAGTACACGACGTAAAATAAAATATCGTAATTTCATACACATATACAGGATGATTCTAAAATCATGGGACAAACATTGACGGGTGGTAGAGTTCACTAAAACAAACAATTATTGTATAGGAATATATGGGCGGAAGTGACGCGTTGAGGCACAAACACAAAAACATAACACATTAACGGAAACATAAAATGTTCATTAGCAGCATACTTAACGAGTGATTCCGTACAGAAAATGTTAAAACAGTTGCTGGAAATGCATCCACCAACAGTCACGCATGCTTGGTGACCTCTACATATGGCGTGATTAGCTGACAATGGTGGCGTGCGTGAAACACCAGGCGTATTTGAATCTGTTTGCCAATCACTCCACCGACGCTACCAAGCTTTCATTACTGTCGGTGGTAGCAATCTTGAGCAATCATTATAAACATTGCTGTAAAAAGGCATTTAGCGGCAACGTTGTAAATAAACAATGTCTTGCATTTCATTTGTTATTTTTGTGCTTGTGCCTCAACGCGTCACTCCCACCAATATATTCCTTACAATAATTGTTTGTTTTAGTGAGCTCTACCACCCCTCAATGTTTGAACCATGATTTTAGAAACATCCTTTATATGTCGAGGATTCTTCCTAAACGACACGCACGCACAATGACAATTAACGGTGTTGTAAAGGACAGCCATTCTTTCGTTTTTATATTTACTCTTCACTATGTATGTTTTCACGTTTTTCATCATGAAACTAACACTAATCAACATCCAAGAAGTGGAGCAATGGGAGGGGATTGCCCCATTCCACACAGCAAACAAGGCTCAATTTTAGGCGTGGATGATCCCATATACTCGCTGCCGCATTGTAGGCATAACGGTTACGTTAGTTTAAAATGAAAACAACTAATACATTTTGAGCTTGGAAAGGGGAGGGGGTGTTATCTTTAACCTCGCATTACATCCTCGTGTGTGTAGGTGTAAATAGAAAAGCACATTATTTGCCTCCTAGACAACATATGAAAACATCACCATTCATAACCAATTTAAAATTTGACCCTTTAAAGTGAAAACTGTACAGGAGCTAGAGAAATATTAATTACGCAGTGCTAGAAGTAAGATCTTATTCAACACCGAAGTGTTCCAACAAACAATATTGTTTGTATATTTACTCTGAATTGCAAATAAGTACATAACCAAGTCCCGGAGAACTACGCAGCACTACGCGTGTTAGTTAAAAGGCTTAGAAAAGTAAAACGGAATATGAAAACAGGAAAGAGAATAAAACTACCCTGGTGGGCGTTGCAAGTGACGGGCGGACTTTCTCGGGGCATTCCCATTTTTATCCACCGATGCATTCCGTCACCCATTAATACCTCTCGTCGCGTTCATTCCCGAGCTGTCTGGAGCGTTAGATGCGCGGTAAACGTTATCCACGTGAGGGTGGCAGTAGAGATGAAAATTGCCAGTGACCAACTAAAAACCATTGTCCGGCTAGCCAACTTTCATAATGACTGCGGTAAAAAATAGTTCCGGTAGTATTTCGCAGTTTTTTTTAATGTAAAGGGATTCATTATATTTTTCTTTTGATTTCTTCAATGCTCTATAATACTACAGCACTGTATGGACACGCAAGTGTCAATTACTGTAGTCTGCAAACATTCTAATTCTATGCTTTGGTTTCGGGGCGAAACGGTTTTGATTCCCGGCGGGGTAAACCCCGGGATTTTCGCATGCGCGAAATCGTGGCGGAAGATGCTACTGCTCCGTGTGTTTTCTCGAGGATCTCCCGTTTCCCCCGCCCTTGCATTCCGCTGCTCTATACCCTCATCGGCTCTCAAGACCTCAATGTTAATAGTTGCCCGAATGTATTCACTTCACTTGAGCTATAGCAGTCTGAAAATTTCGTTTGTTGTCGTGTTGAAGATTTCAAATAGTGTTTCAGATGAACGTGACCTGTTGAAAGTTCTATTCCGCCCTGGTCCAAAGCGTAATTTCTTTTCGTGCGCAAACAGATTGTTTCACGTGAACGCGTGAAACAGGTTGTTTTGAAAAAGTGTATTGCAAACACACTGCAACGCAGTTCGTGTGCCAGGTGGACGATGGACTTCAAATCATCCAATAGTGAAAGTGCCTTTAAACACACATTGACAGCGACTCGTTTCGCTAAAATCAGGCATCTCTACTAATTATCGCTTCCTGCTGTGTATAACCTGCTGGCAGGCCGTATGCAGTTTAATTTCAAAGCAATGAATGCGACGAATGTATGATGGACTGCTGTGTTGACGGCAAGAGAAGTCATTTTGCTAGCACGCACGAGTGGAGTTCGTACACGCGGTCACTATTTTTTTGTTAACTTGGGACGTGCGAGAGAGAAAGAGAGAGAAATAGAGATGAACGAAGGGAAAGAAAGGACGTGAGAATGTCGACATGCATCACTCTCTCTCTCCGGCCGTCATAACTGCCACGTGTAATTCACACGTAGGCTCCTACGGAATAACACATGCCACCAGATTTCACGCCGCAATCCCGCGGTCACCAATCATATTAATTAAGATCAATGTGAGAGGCAAGTCCACACTGCGGCATAAAGTTCATCACGTGGAGTTTTTGAAAATTACATGGAATGTGACCCAGTTGACTTGTTACAACGTAAATGTTCGTTAAAATAATAAGACTGAACTAATCTTTAGAGACCCACTTTAATTTATCGTTTCAGATGATGCAAATAAATATTTTTATGGGTACTTTTCTTAACTGTTCGCACTCTCTACCCATTCACTGGCATTATAGACAAGCTAGAGTTGTGTTACTCGTATCCACCATTATATAAACACTATTTATGTTAGTGTTTCCTTTACCACTTACCACAATGCTATTGGTTCCCATCACATTTGACATGCCTACTTCACTGACTATCAGCCAATGGAATGTCGAATTGATTACACTACAATAAAATATTCTTTCATTATGCAACAAGTAATATAAACTTTAATGTTAATTTCTATTGTAATACAATTTTTGTTATTTTTATACACTATAGTAACTGTAGATGTGCTGTGAAGTACTTTTAAGGTTCTGCAAAGAATTAACGAGACAATGAATTTACTTCCACGCGAATATTGTTTTCCGTGGCAGAAAAATTTTAGTTTTTATAATAGACCGATGTTTTAAGTGTTAAATATTCACAGCATATATTTAGTTATCCCAACCAACTAACGGCAGGATTTGTATTAGGCTATAGCAATACAAACCATTTATAAGCTTGAACATAGAACGGTTTACGAATCTGTTACCCACAGGAAATGTTACTAGGCACTGAGTATATAGTGTGCAAGACCGGCCAAAAAATACCTTCCAAGAATTATGAACACAAGTGTGAGTCTATACTAAGGTCCTAATGCTCTAAAGCCATGTTTAGATGTGTCAGCTCAAAATCAACTCAGTGTAATACACTTAGAAAAACCATGCAGTCAATTATGGCAATTGAATTTAATGCCTTGTCCATAGTTAACAGGAACATATTATTTTCCTGCTTTGAAACTCGTTACAATCTGGAGGCCGCGGTGGTGTGATGGATAGACTACTCGCCTCCCAACTAGGCGAACGGGTACGATTCCCGGCGGGGTCATACCAGGATTTTCGCCAGACGATGTAGCTGGTCGGCGGGTTTTTTCGGGGGTCTCCTGTTTCCCCCACCATTGCATTCCGGCACTGCTCCATACTCACCTCACTTCACCCTCATCGGTTCTCAAGACCTCGATGTTACGAGCGGCCCAAATCTCTGAACTCCACTACACTCCACTCATTACAACCAACCTCAAAAGTAAAAGTACTGGCGCATTAAGTTCCCCCAAAACTGCTAGGATCCACAAACGTAACAAATCTTTCGTGATTTTTCGCTAACCAGTAATTCCACCAGTTGGTAGTTTCACCATTCCAACTTGAACAGATGTTGACACAACGCAGAGAATGCGCGCACTCTAATGCGTTCACTCACAACGTCTATTATTGTGGAGATGTTGTACGTGATGTACTTATGGCCTGTACATAGAGGTGGTTCCTTCTTGGAAGTATGATCTGCAAAATGTTGTTCGTGAATGGCTAGTGCTGATAACACTGAGCACGCAGGTTGTTCGCTCGTTATGACACAGGTACAGCACACACGAGCATATTAGTCTATTCGCAGTACTTCCACACTTTTCGAACCAAACCTTTGAGAAATCACATCATGTATAACGTGCTTGGTTGTTCCCTAAACATGTCTTGTATCACAAGTGTTTAATAATTCTGTTAACTTAAGAACACCTTATTTTTCTTAAACTTAATTCTTACCTATATTTAATCTATAAATTATACTATTTAATCTACAATTAATACCAATAAACACACTGAGAATATAAGTGAGTTGGTAATCCTTAATAAACAATAGTCCTTGCGCAAAATATAATAACACTGAGTGCGCACGAATGCGGTGTGCTGTCTATTTGGTGTAATTTTCTAGTCTTAGTCACGCTTTGTTTGCATGAGGCGGAACAATATCCTGGAAACAGAACTTAAACAGAGATTCAGAAAAGTTTGAACTAACCGTGCACAGGCTATACATGTCTGCAATAACCAACCCGTAAATAATNATTCAGAAAAGTTTGAACTAACCGTGCACAGGCTATACATGTCTGCAATAACCAACCCGTAAATAATTCGTGACCGACAAAGTTAAAACCAGAATAAGTGCGAATATCACTTTTTCAAACACTAAACTGCCTCTCACCACTGAACAAACAGTTATGTTTGGCCGCGAATTTTGAGCAGTCAGAGAAAGTGTGGTAGTTTATCGCCAAGTTCCGAATCAGTAACATTTATCACTAATTAATTAAAGAACATACTTTGTAATTTTAAGCGATTTTCTGTTATTTATCGTTACAGAAAGTGTATTCTGTTTTACGAATAAACGTCTCTTAATGAAAAAAAAATGCATATGTAAGTAAACATTAATTTACTTAAAAATACACACACAAGAATGAGAGTTATAAAATGTGTATTGACGAATGATTCCATTTGTTTTAGTATTATCATTACACGTGATAATTCGAGCATTCAGTCTTTCGTTTGATCTGCTGCTAACCACATTGGGGGCTGCTATATTTTTTACATGTCGGGGCGTGGTGTAGTAAAACGTTTTGATGCTTTGACACAATTTGTTTGAGTGACGACGCTCCAGTTTTTTGTTTACCGTTTATTCAGCTTGTATGTTTTACTAAAGCAAATTACTTCCCGGATACAGCTAATGTGAATTAAATGCATCAAAAAATTCCAGTATGGCTTAAGCGAGTACAACTCATGTATAATTAATACCCACCAACTAAATCAGTGATAGTTTTGGTGAATATGACAGGACTTAACGGCGAAGTGAAAACAAATGAACTAGTTGAAAATTAAGTAATTTTCACTGCTTCATCAGCTGACTTGTGTGAATATTGAAAGAGAAAATGTGAATTAATTGACGGATCTGTTATCAACTACTCATTTTGTCAAAACGCACGTTTACTGAAAGAATCAGGTATTCAGGTGAAAGTTTCTACTACGTTATGTAGTTGTGGCTGTGGAAAAGTGATTTCTCACCGTTCGCCTTTCCAGTGTGCCTTTCGTATAACTGAATCCAGTAAGTACCACACGTGGATCCATCAGCTCTATGCATCTGGAACTGTTGTGTCGCGGGACGAAGCCACTCCTCAATATCTGCCACTGCTCCACTATTCCAATCGCATTCAGTTCAACTTTCTACCTTTCGTATTTATTTATTGTCTCTCGTTAAGACTCTTATCTCAGTTCAGTGGTGTTCTCAGTTTTATATTTTTAAATGCCAAATTGTAGTTTTCGTGGGAATCCCATCAAGATCATCCCTTCTCGCCAACCTAGGGAAGTGAATGCGTTGAACTTCCGTGCACGTCGATCTATCTTCCGTTCACGTCGATCAATCTTCCGTGCACGTCGATCAATCTTCCGTGCACGTCGATCTATCTTCCGTGCACGTCGATCTACCTTCCGTGCACGTCGATCTATCTTCCGTGCACGTCGATCTATTTTCCGTGCACGTCGATCAATAGGCCTAGTCGCAGAAATTCCACGGATATTTACATATGCTCTCTGATTTTTTAGATCATCATATGGTTTTGGTACCCAGATATTAGATAGTAGATTTTCTAATGAAACTGGAGGGAAAAAGAATGGCTGGTAACGTAGGAATAATTTTTTTCTATAGCAAAATTTGCTTTACCAGTTTTTTCATAATTTACGCTACTCATACAACCAAAGCAAATAAAAAATAAATTGCCAACATTTATTTTTTAAAGCAAATCTTACAAACACTGACCTTCTTTAAAATCAGCGCTGAAAAATCAGTGAATTGCAACAGTTACGGGATATATTTAGGTTGGTAAAGTCAGCGTATGGACAGTTTGTAATTCAATTAAAATCTACAAACACTGCACTCTAAATCGGAATTAGTAAATATTTACTGATTGCCAGTTAAACTTGCTCCATTCGGAATCTGTAGAAAAAAAAGCACCATTTCATCGGTTAAAAGAAATTCAGTATTCTTTACTATGCAAAATACGAATATGTCTCTCAAAGTGAAAAAGTAGCGGAGTTGGTAAAACTATAAAGGTAATGGTCAGAGCACTTGTGCATTTTGGGCGGAGGTTCAATCCTACTCACATACAAAAAAAATATTTTATTGTGGTAATTTTTTTTTGCAAGTACTTAACTTATTTAACATTGTAATACACTGTCCTTTATCCTGGTGCTTATTTATTAATCGACAACAAATAACTGTTTGTCTTCTCTTTGAATTAGTGTATTTATTTCAACGAAGAGATTAGTATCTACTGATTCCTAGGGATAGGAATATCTCGTGAGTTCACTGACCTGTAGGCTAGACTCCACACTCCTGTGTACAGTAGAGACTCAGCTGCTTGTTCATTGGCTGCTGCCCCAGTGCTACTTCACACCCGGCAGTATGGGATTCGCTACTTGTTTCCTTGCAAGTTTGCTATTGGCTCAGAGGCATCTAGGGCGTGTCTAATGAACTATGATCCAATTGCAAAGGTGACTTCACTGCACCTGTGCTTGACGTCTAACTTGTTCCGAAATTTATTCGCGAAATTTTCCTATCCCTACTGATTCAAAATGGAGCACTTTGAATTGGCAATTATTATATATTTTCTTATTCCTTATTAGTAGGGGCAGTGATATTTCGCGAAAAGATTTCGAGACAAGATACAGTCCAAAGCACTGTAGGGTCGTCCAGCTTCTTTGATTGGCTAAAAAATGTTCTGGCCCATGTTAAACGTTTGCGCACGAATCACGAAGGTTCAGTGTCGGAGTTACTTAGTCCTGAGTGGCTTGGCCAAAGACTGACACGGCACCAGCAACCAATGGAGGTATAACAACAGCTGAGATGTGTATATATTATTGAAGTCTACTGTATGCTCCGATTTTTACGCGAAAGTCACTGGCCCTACTTATTAGAATGTGCGAAACTAGTATCCTTAACTAGAGTAATTCATGGCAATAACATGGGCCACCAAGAAATTTTAGAATTAAAATTACGAAGGCGGAAATCCAATATTTTCCTCATAGATGGGTTACTAGAGACCGGATATTTTTGTGTGTCTACTACTATCTGTAAAGCTAGATTCAACAATAATACTATATTTGGACATCGGCTATTTGTTATTGGTGGTCGCTGCTCGAGTGCAAATACATGCCCTAGAAGAGGCAGTTCTGGATTAGGTCCTTCTGTTAACTCGTTGACGACTCAGAGTGGTCCAGAATGTGTATGATAAACTGTGGAACAATTTCGAAAGGGACTCACCAGCGCACATCTTATCAATAGGGCTTATTTGAAAAAAAAATTATGAAGTTTCCTTCTCACTATAGATTTCTAATCAGTATGCGCAAACGAATTATAAGTTCTTCTTGTGTTACTACTATCAACATATGTGTTTCTGAGCATATCAAGTAGCTAATGTTTCCGACCATGGTTATTCACACTTGGCAGGCGAGACACGCTCGATATAGTCCATTCCATGGTTACTTTCAACTTGTTTCAAGCCCTGCTTTAGTTATAATTTCAGGATATTCCTCCGCCTTATACAACCAAAGCTTAACGAAGTCTAGAATATTACACCAAAGGGACAACGCACCGCATTGGTACGCAATGAATGTAATAATATTTAGCATGAGAACTACTTTTTACTGGGTATTACCAATACAGATATTTTCCCACTGTTTTTATTAAAATTAATTATAAATTAAATGTTGTATTTTTAGATAAAATACAAATAGGCAAAAAATACAAATTTAAACAAAAAATAAAACACATGTGTATTAACAGAAGCATTAAACGCTTGCGATACATGGCATATTTATGAAAATACCAAGTGTTTCAAGAAATGTGAAGATACCACGAGTAGACTGTGTAATGCTGTTTTATTAGTTATCTTTTTCATTAAAATTGTTCTTGAATACTTCGACTTTTTAAAACTATTTTATTAATCTTACAACACTTCACTTCTTTACGCTACGTAAGAAATACAATGTGAACATGATGGAACGGTGAAACGGTACGTTTCTCGCAAAGGCATTAAAGTGGGCCCTGAACTTTGGCATTTTTTTTTAAATGGGTCGCGGTTCATAGAACTTTAGGAATCACTGGTATAGCGTATTAGGGATGCTGGACACCGAAAATTTCATTATTTTATATTTGTACGAAAATAAGTTTAGCTTGTAGACATTAATTATAAGTACTATTTTCTCTCATTAAAAATGTTAGACAGCATATATTTTACGCAATGGCACGTCAAAATCGCAATTTTAGTGTCGCCGGGACGTATAAATAATAAAAGTTAGCTCACCTACCGAAATGAGTTAACTCACATTAAAGTAATTTACCATGAGTTACTTCAGGAATACTTTAAAATCACGCCATCAAATTCCGCGTGATTTAAAAAAATTTCTCAAAATAATGAAATAGCAGTCTATGATGTTTTGAAATTTACGTTTTGCTAAGTATACCTTAAAAATGGTTAATTTATGGCCATCCTGTCACTCTTGTTAAATTTTCTGTGAACGGTTTCGTTAATTTTATTTGAACGTTCCAAAATCACTAAAACTGTGATTTTGACATGTCATAATGCAAAAACTATGTAATCTAAAATTCTTCTATGCGATGTGTTTACTTTATACTAATAAGAAATGGCTACAATTTTAGCGGTGTTTCGTACAAGTATAAAATAAATAAAATCTAAGGGCCCCGTCTACCTGGCAGTTGAACTGCGTCGTAGTGAAACTATTAATTGTGTC
>NQII01017579.1:0-14244 GCA_002778355.1 Clitarchus hookeri
TAGTTTAGGTAGGTAACCAATCATTGTCATTACAGCGACGTGAAAATAATAACTTTTTTAAAGAATGTATGTCTTGTCCGGATATTTGCCACAAGTTTATTCGAGTTTAAAAAATAAAAATGTACTGCATAACCTAATGCCGGCTACTGGAAAAACCATCTTATTATATACATAATCGGAAGTACGTACTAATCATAATAAGTCATGAGCAGACTTCGACGACGAAAACGCGAAAACGTAATCAGTATAAGGAAATTTCTATAATTACAAACTGGCATTAGAGCAATGCTACATACGCGGCAAGGGTTCAGCTCTCACAAATAATGAAAGTTGACCTTGAAAAGCAACAAAGTGTAAGAGACAGAACATTGTGCCTTTTATTTGGTTCACTCGTGACTTTTTTGTTGGTCTTCAGCTCCTCAATCATCTGCTTCAGTTTGGATCTATGTTTGGAACATGCTGTATAGAAACAAATAGATCTAAAGGAGATTTTATCAAATGTATTCTTGTCTTTACTGATTTTCTTGTGATAACAAAGTATAAAGTTCAGTAGTTTCAGTCGTTATGTTGGAACTGAAACCTGCATTTAAATACAGATTTTGGTTAGAAGTGAGTTTTTTTTACGTGAATCAAGTAAATCGTTGCCACTTCCCGCATATATTTCGATGTGATACAGGATGGTTTCACAACTTTGAAAGAAAGTGTAAAATTATTGAAAGTTTATATCTTCCAAAGCACAAATGAAGCCACACACTTGAAGTTTCATGCGAAAATTTTGCGTGTAATTCAGTGTGACTTCCATGTGCTATATGGCGAACACCCCATCTGAAGTCACACAAGCGGTGTAGTATCACCAGTGTCATTTCAGCAACTGCGGCCATAATTCGTGTTCACAGTTCGACCACAACTGCAGGCAAGGATGCCGGGTACACTTAACATTTAACATAACTGCACAAGAAAAAACCTACAAGCGTGTAGATCTGGGGAACGAGCTGGCCATGCTGGGAATGCTGGGAATAGGTTGTTGAGTAACTCGCACACTTCTCCAAATTGCTGGAAGTGAAAGTGTCCTTCCTGGTCATCTTCGTCAAGTTGAGGAATAAGGAACTATTGAAGCATATTCAGATACACAATGCCGGTAATGGCCATCTCCGTTAAAAATAAGGGCCAGTACACTTTATCCTGACTGTCACGAACATGTCCCAAGGTGGCACCGGAACTCAGAAAAATAATTGCTACAGGATACCAAATATATTTGTTTGCCTGGCGTTTGTTTCATTTAAAAAATATTTTGTTGGTACATCTATGCCTCAGATCCTCCAAATGAATGAATTTTTTCATAAAACCAAATCATCAATTTTAAACAACTTTTTGTGTAACAAATATTTTGTTGTTGCAGTATATGAAAAAAATATTTAGTGTAAACAAACCTATCATTACAATTTCTCAACAAAATAATATGTTATTTTCTATTTTCTAGGTGCGACATATTTTGAACAAAAAATGTATTTGCAGCGACCAAAGATTTTGTTGGCGACACTAATCCACACAGAGAGAGAAGCCAACAAAATATGTGTTGGTTTAGATCCGAAAATATATTTAGTTGCCCCAACAAAAAAATTTTTTAATTAAGTAAAAATTTAAAAACAAAAAAAAAAATTGTTTATCTAACAAAATACACGCTTGAATTTACAAAATATATGTGTTGGGCCAAAAGATATTACACTGTCAATAAAACATTTATTTTATTAAACTACTTGTATTCGTTTGGCTACTCATTTGATTGCCTTCGTTCAAAAATACAGCTCGAGAATTTGTTCGTATTTTTTGACAATTAGGATAGTAACAGTTTTTCTTAGTGCATTTTTTGATGCTTAATAATGGTATAAAAATTCTAATAAAACTAGTTAAACAGGAAATGAAAAAGTGAAGCTGAAAAAAGAGAAATATTTATTTGCGCACGTTATCCAGTGTGTGAATTGTATGTATTTATAAACATTTCAACTCTAGCAGTTATAACTTTAGCTAAGGTTACTCAAGCGCAGTGCTCGGCCACAGCTGATTTTGGTTTGAGTCTAGGTCTGACTTAAAAAAGTGTCTTTATATCAACCGAAACTCTTTAATGTAGCATACGTAGAGCCAAATAAGTCATTATCCACACCAACCAAATCTTTGTTTTGGGCACACAAATAAGAACAACAAAATAATTTTGTTTCAACAACAAAATATTTAATTGCCCCAATTCAAACAGTTCATTTAGTTGCGCTAAATACTTTGTTTGATTTTTAAAAAAAATCTTTCTCTCAGTAGAGATTTTGACTAGGTCTACCCAAAATCCTTTTTTTGTGGGCTTTGACCGTGCCATTAACGTGGGACGTGATTTCGTCACTGAAAACTATCGAGTCCAGAAATCGTTTGACGTCTTCAACTCGCTGCAACATTTCCGTACAAAATTCCTTAGGAGCGCGTTTATCACCATCCGAAAGGGCATGCACTATCGATGAAAAGGAACTTTCTTAATTGTAAACGTCTTCATAACACTCGCCACACAATCGTCTTTGGAATTCCACTCTCCCTGGATGTAAGTCTCATTAACTTGCGTGGACGTCGAATGAAGATTTCCATAAAGCAGTTTCACCCACTTTCAGGTACACTTGGTCTGCCAGTTTTCAGGGTATCCCGTATAAACAAAATTCCTGCGCCACGAGTAAATTGTAGGCCTACTGGGATACTGGGTGCGAAATTTCCATTGAACTTGTGTGGCAGACTTCGTTTCTTCGAACCAAAACACTCAATGAGCTCGTTTCGCACTGGTCCAAGTAGCCATTTTTATCGCACAGACCGAGAACGCTCCCGGTTTCACTTTTCGGTACTACGGTTTCTATGCATGAAACTTGAAGTTATTGGCTTCATTTGTGCATATGAATAAATACCGTAACTCCTTTCAAATATGTTATATTCATGCTCAAATTTGTTAAGCTACTTGACAATCACGCTGTAAAATCTTAAATAAATATTTCCGAAAAATGTATATTTGACAGAAAAAATTAGGAATAACCAATTTGTGGTGAATAAGAGGTTTTAAAAATCGCTCATGTATTACATGTCTGGTTGTTTCCTATATAAATAATACTGTTTATTTTTACAGTCAGTATGAATTAAAAACGACGGAAAAAGGACATGTTGTAAGTAAGTAATAGATATTATGTAAAACATATATTAAATTAAAATATATAAATTCATAAAATGAGACAAAAACAAACAAAATAATTTCAATGTCAACAAATTTAAACATTGTTCTTTTTATTCGACTTTAATACGTGGAAATACTTTTCCGGGTTTCCCACAAACTTTACTAAGGGTAGGCGCTTACGTTAAAATATATGCAGCTATATGCAGTAACTTGTTTCAAAGGTTGATTTCAAAAGTGCTCAATATACTGCGAACACAATATAATCGACTCGTTCATTATGAAATGAGTCATGCCTGCCATTGCAATCAGGACAGCGTGACATCATCACTACTGCGCAACCGTAGTCCGTTTGTAGAAATACTGGTTTTACTTGTTTCCAAAATGTTTAATATAAGCATATTTTTAAAAATAATTTAAAACAAGAGATTTATCACAAGAAAACTATCGAAGCTCGATCAATTGTTCGTGCCCGTCACAACTATTGATGTTGATATATTCATGTCTGAATTTCGATGGGAATTTCATGAAGAAACTTACATTCCCCTGATTTAACACTTTATCAGAGGATATTTTTGTGTATAGACATAGCTTTAAGGTATCTATAAAATACACCGTTAAATGTTACTAAGAGCCAGTATTCACGAGACAACGAGCATAAAAACATACGTAGACGGTCCACGCAGTTTAGCAAAATACAACAAAGATGCAACAATTGTGATTANACAACGAGCATAAAAACATACGTAGACGGTCCACGCAGTTTAGCAAAATACAACAAAGATGCAACAATTGTGATTATTTTAAAGTACCAGTAAATCGTATGTTGTCGGACACATCGGTTTTCTGACCAAATTAAAATATAAGCATTTTCATTGTTTGTACATTGTCATGCAGTTCAAGATTCCGATTTAAACATTTATGTTTTAATAAATCCATAAAATTGATCTGCATGAAAATGAATTCAGTGTAATACATTTTAAAAACTCCCTTAGTTAATTTTAATTATTCTACCAAAAATATAAACTATTTACAGAAAAGAAAATTTACATTTGAGTATTATTTCTATAAGTACTTCATACCTATTCAAAACATACGATTCGATTATAAAGTTTCAATACCGCAAAAACATAGATAATTTTTCCAGTATTTGTAGTTTTTTCTTAGATATTTTTCAGACACTTGACTGACCCGAATTGTGATAAAAGTTCATGCTATTACTAGAAATTTAATTTCTGCCAAAATGTCCACGGCATAATAATTCTTAACTACAGTGAAAGAAAATCTTCAATTGTTGCGAATTATTGTGCAATCCGTGACAATATATAAACATCTAGCCCTCCCCCCCCCCAAAGAAAATAGGTTTCTTTAAATTTGAATTCAATACTTTATACTAATTTAGAATATTTCATTTATTGTAAGTAATGCCACAGGATAATTTAATTGAACAATGCAAAGTTATTCACAGGAATACATGTAAAGTCAGGCTATAAAAAATTATGAAACACTTGTTTCTATAACATCACTTCTGCGACTCAGTGGGAATTTATTGGTTTGTGGGGTACTTACCAGAATGTAGAAATACCGGAAGAGTAAATAATTTTTATAGAGTTGAGTTAGCCACCCTTGGCAAGTCTTTCGGGTTTTGGGGTGAGTGCCAAGACTCGGGCGTTGAGCCATCGCAAGCCGCAGAACGTTCGTGCGCTGGGTTCCATCGGGATAGAAAAAAACCCGGAGCACGGGTATGGTCAACCCAATATACCGTTTGCTATCGAGTGGTTCACGGGGTAGCGTGTTTGATCCGTACCAGTTGTGCTGTGGGAAATATATTTCCGACTATTACTGAGGTGATATCACAACGTACTATCTTACTTGCCAGCTTCCACAAGGTCTGCCAGATCAGTTGGTAAGTCGGCCATAATATTTTTCGCAATCTAGCCCGTTTTCAGGCAACCTATCTGTCATGGGACGTTGTAACTGCAGTGCATAGTAATTCCTAAAATTCTACACAAAATTAAAGGCGATTTTTATTTTTATTATGATGTTACTCTTGGCCATCATGCGAAACAAGTACAGTAGGTGACTGATGGGAACATCTCGAGGAGTGTGAGATGTGGAAAAAACCAATTCTGGGAAAATCTGGGGTGAGTGGCTGTTGTTTACTCGTCATCACACCATTTTTATCTAGTGCGCACTTATTTTAATGGCTCTTTGAAGAATTTCTTTCAAGCTGTCATATGTTAACATTACATGTCTGCAGGGGCGTAGCAACAGAGTGTTCCTGAGGGTGGGAGGGGGAGGGGCGCATTGCCTCTAAGCTGATAGGGAGAAGGAACCAGGTGGAACTAGGTTTTAAACATTTAAACAACTTTCTTAAAGAGTTTGTAGGGAGGTATGCATTACTATGAAAATATTTCCATCTACGTATGAGACAAGGAGAAACTGCTTTCTACGCCTTTTGAGTTGACACTGATAAAGCATTAACGAGTTTCTATTAAAGGAAGCATTCTTCAGTTACAGAAGCTACAGACAGTTTTCTAGCGATCTTACATTTCACGAATATCTACGCCTGCTAGGTGATGGCTTTTAATTTTTTATTTACTATAAACAAATTTTCATTATTTACAAAAATAAATGTACTTTTGTTTCAATTTTGATTGCTGTACCAGTACCCTGGATTGATATTTTCAAAACATCTCGACATCATGAACAGCATAAGGCTAGAAGAAATTTCCTATATTAAACTGAATAGTAATTAAGTAAATATTTTATAATTTTTTTAACATGAAAATAAAGCTAAGGGTGGTTGTCTCTGTTTGTCTGGACTTCCCCTTTCCATTCCCTCTCCGAGTTCAAGATGATGCTTCTCGCCTGAATATCAGCGTGGGTGAATTTATGTTGGTGATAAAGGTGGCCTTATAAATTACTTTACGAGCAATTAGAAGGCTGTAATGTGTTACTGTTATTAAAATATACTTTAGGAAGTAAACTACTACAGCAAAAAACGTTCCTTTAAGCATCTTATTTAACACTACTGCATTTATATATGAATGTTTGATACAATTAAATTATCACGTAATTTTTAAAGATATTTAAAAAAAAACATTTTTCATAAAACGATGCATTATTCAAAACGCGTGAATTACAGATTTCTTCCGGTGAATTTAAATTCCTGGTTCGTTAACTTTGACCTAAACCAAATTCGTGATTCCAAAAGAAACCATTGTACTCCTTTATAAGTTTACTTCAGCTGCAGTTACCCTTTTCCTGAAAACAATGGAGAGCTCGGCTCTGTACGCTACTTCCAACACATGTGAGGCAAATGCCATTGACTTGTGTCAATCTGTATCAATGTGCAACTGTCTGATCGAAGTTTCCTAAACAACTTTAAAGTAGGAAACCAGTTTTTTTTTTTTGCATATGATTTTGTTAGCCTATGCACATAAAACGGCAATTTCCCTTGACCAGGCGGCAGAAGTAACTCGGTTCCTTATGTACTCATTTTTTGTTTTTAATTTGCAAACAAAAATATACATATATGTTCTACATCTACAAGCTATTTTTGCAATTGTGCTAAAACGCGAAAATTTTCCCTTTCATCAGTAGCGTTTGCTTTATAGACTCCAAGCTACATGATGCATCCTCGCCTCTCTCCATGCCAGCGCGTTTCGTTGAGGGACGTTACCATCAGTCACCTACAACAGATACTACATGCCAACAACTGTTACATATTGAGTAAGCATGTCTATTTCTTAAAGGTATAGGTCGATTAAAGTAACTATAATGCACCGTGAAGTCAACTAATGTTGAAGACAACCACATTGGCATGTTATTCTGAAGCATAGTGCAATGTTATAAAACTGGCTACGTTGAGAAAATTCTCATTGGCCATTATGCAAAGCTAAGATGCAAATATGCATTACTTGTTAAACATTTGAGGACAAACTTAACTTCAACGGCATGAACATTTGAGTTTCTGTGTTTACTGGACCACATTTTAATAGATACGCCGCGGACGACTATCAATCAGTAGCGAACATATAGACTGTTCACGATAAAGTGAGCACTTTTGAAAGCCCTGTTTTTTCCGCCCATTGTGTATTCTTCCACCATATGTAATACTTACATTGCCATGGACCTCATCACCTTATTCGTGCGTCGGTCAAGTGAAACTGCGGAATAATTAGAAAAGTAAATATTTAGCAAATTTGTTACTTCATATATTTTTACAAAGTAAAAAATATGGAAGCAAAGTAAATCATTTCAGTAGTCACAAAGGCTTACTTAACACTTTTTAATTCAACATTAAGTCATGGAACTACTTTCTTTCCGTCGTTACCAACTTGACTTGGCGCATTCCAGTCAGACGGGCGGTAAACTTATATGCAGTTAGGGACAGCGAAATTAAATAAAGGTTTATTTAAGAAGGGCTCACATTACCATAAATAGCCTTTACAAGGAAGAAAGTACCGAATCCCATGCTCCTCAAAACGGGATAAACTAGAGCAACAACCATTGAACAAATAACAGATACTCGAGTACACGAAAATTAGTGGAGCCTTGTTTGTTGCCAAATGAATCCGCAAAACTTCTGTACCCCTACACTACTCCCGCAGAAAGGCGCGAATGGGCATTCGTTCAGAAGAAGGTGATTACGGCCCAACAAATTGTTATTGCGGTGTCAAAATGATCGTGGCAATACTTCCATCATCCGTCGTGTGAGTTATATCTCTCGGCTTGCCACGTGATACTTACTCCACTGTTTTAAGTCAGCACGCCACCTGAAGATGACCAAAATCTTCATTGGTAACACAAATTCGAATTAATTGAGAATATATCAGTTGTTAAAATCACGTAAATTCTTAACTTTATAAGTTTATTTTAATATAATGTTTATGTTGCAGAATTTTATGGTTTTCGGAGCGACCACTATAAAGAATTGTTCGACTCATCTTGCTCCATGTGGTTAGCTCCATCATTTGTTTGGCTTAAAAGTGGTTGCCGAACGGCCTCTTTTCAAGTTTCAGGAACATGTGATTCACGTCTGATGACTGTTCGTGTAGAACTGAAACTTTGTTTTATAGAAATTAATTTACTCGTAACATTACTCGAGCTTGTATTTTCTTCAAACTTTGTCGGTATTTAGTTTTATGTCACGCACAAATTTCGAGAAGCCGCCTTTTGAGTTATAATACTTTCGCAGGGCTATTTCTAAAATAAATATAAATCAGGGATTGTATCGGTATGAAGATTAATCCAAAAATAAATATCCAAAAGCCTCAACCGTTAATAAAGTTAGCCTAATACTACAACACATACTTGTTTTATTTGACTAATCTGAGTTCCGTAAATTGAGCAACTTTGGGCTTAAGAAAATGTCAGTTCACATAAAGCTTGGTAGGGCAAACTGTAAAGTTGTTAAGCGTCCTCAGGCCAGAGCCACAGAGCACTTAAGATTAACCCATTCGGTCACACATTTATTTCTGAGTGAAAGTGTTGCAATCGCGTAATTTTTTGGTATGTGCTGTATTTGTGGTCAGCATTTTCCTCGTGGCCAATAGACAATGTATTTGCGTGCACGATGGTATTGGCACTAACCATTCGTGTCAAAGAGGTATATAGAATTTTACGAACCAGATTAGCCACAAGGAAGACTCTCGAGTGCTGGGCACATGTAGTACCTCGCTGTGTACAGAACCTGTCAGAACTTTCATTCATCTGTGACGTGTCGACGATCGTGCACGTGCGTGGTGACTGGACGGGTTCAAGAAGCGAAATAGTCATTTACATCGCGAGCCCCAGCTGCACGCGCCAGTAAAATGGCGTCCTTGGCCAGCAACATGTTGGAACGCCGTTCGACAATCAGCGCCTGGTGACCTACTCGCCGTCCGGCAGGCCAGCGAACAGAGAACCTTTCGCAGCACGCAGTAGCCAACCAAGCACAACGCCCGTTCCCAGAGCCTCGCGCATCCAATCAGAGAACGTGTGCGCTCACATCAAAGTAACCGTCACGCAGTATCGTTTATGTGTAAAGTCTATTCGCGGTTTCTTCGCACGTTTTGAAACAAACCTTTGAAAAATCGCCCCATATATGACGTACTTGGTTATTTTCTAAATGCGTCGTGTTTTATACTTCTCTTAAATTCAAAATTCTATATTTATGGGTAAATTGAATTTGTACTTATATTTCATACACAGATTATAACATTTAATTTAGAATTAATATGAACCAAAACCGGGAGAAACTATGTGTGTTGATAATGCCTGGTAAGAAATAGTTCTTATGCAAAATATTATCGAGGGTGCGGTGGCTCAGTGATTAGACTGCTCGCCTCCCAGCAAAGTGAACAGGGTTCAATCCCCGGCCGGGTCACTCCTGGATTTTCGCAAGTGGGAATCGTGCTGGACGATGCCGCTGGTCGGCGGGTTTTCTCGGGGATCTCCCGTTCCTCCTGCCCTTGCATTCTAGCGCTGCTTCATTCTCACCTCATTTCACCCTCATCGGCACTCAATACCTCGTTGTTAAGAGCCGCCTAAATCTCTCAATTCATCTTAGCTCAGCTCAGCTCAGCAAAATATTATCACACTGGATGCGCACGAACGCGGTGCGCTGCCTCTTTGGTGTAATTTTCTAGACTCGGTTAAGCTTTGTTTGCACGAGGTGGAGGAATAGCCTGAGAGGATAACTTAAGCAGGGCTTCAGAAAAGTTGGAGGTACTACGTGAATGGATTATACATGTCTTCTCTGAGGTAGGGGTAGATTCTGGACGATCCCTGCAGGCAGATGAGCTCGAGGTTCCCTCCAATGGCGTGAGGGGTAGTTATATTGTCGGCATGTTCGTGCTAGGGGTAGCGGATCCCCTACTCGGTGCTCCTAGAGACAAGGTTCATGGCATGCTCTAGGGAGTGGTGTTGCACAGGGGGGTGAGGCGAAGTGCAGGCGGCGGAGGGATGGTCACAAGGAAGGCTGGCGGTGGTGAGGGGTTGGTTACGCCAGGACGACGCTCAGACGCTGTCGGCACAAATCATTTTAATGGCCTTCCCCCGAGCAATCTCCAGGGCCGCCCACAAGAGGCGCCACCATCGCTGCTCCCGCACGGATCGACGAATTCATATTATCTTCGTCATAATTATTTACGATTATTACACTGTTTGCGTCTGCTGGTCTGAAGATGGGAACGAGAGAAATTTAATTTCTGTTGCAAATGGAGAGCCCGGACACTTTCCAGGGATCCCCCTTCCATTTGGATATATGGATTTTCCTTAGCACAAACATCGTCCATTGGGAATTAACACAATGCTTTACAAAAACATTAATCTTAAGAATGGTGGGTATAAAATACTGAATAAACAAGTGCATTGAAGGTGTCGCTGGAATAAAAAGTACAGCAGATAACGATTAGCTTGCTACTGTTACGTGAGGCAGGAGAATTCTTCGTTCATATAATGAAACAGTCAGTGAGATAACCACAATGTACATTATGTATTATTTTGTTTTAAAATTTTGATAACCGCATATTATTTTCACCTCTTACGGCTTTCAAAAAATCTTTCGAATCACAAAATTGTAAAAGTTATGATGTCCCTACCGGTCATGGCACACAGCAACAGCAAAATTGTGCATTAATAAATTATTGCAATGTCTATGGTTTAGTTACTTGTTTCGTTTTGGTTCGTAATTACGAACTCACGCAACGTGACCGGATACACTTGTATCTGAAATCTTAATGGCACTGACTACAAGCTGGAAGCTGCAAAATTTAAATAAAAAACTCATGTTAAGAAAATTTTGTCTTAGTGCGTTAATTTTAAAGATTTTCGTTTCAATCAAAATGTATTCTTCACAAAAATTTTAGGAGAAGTTCTCTACAGTGGAGATGATCTCATAACATGGAATTCTTAAAATTTATGTTTTACAGAAAAGTACATAATGCCTATCTAAATTGAAAATGTGCGCTCGTAGGGATATTCTCCTAAACCATTCGTGAATAATTCATTTTGTTAGAAACGCCTATCTTTAAAATTAACGCAGTTAGGCGAAAATTATTTCACATGGGAATTCCTATTAATATTGCGTAGCTGCCAGCCGGTAGGCAGTGCCCTTGAGTTATAGTTCGCTAAATGTTGATGGCCACGGTGCGCAATAACCATCTGCTTCTCGTTGATGTACTGCGCCGCTGTCCGCCGTATCAACGATAAGAATATTCACTTGACTTATCTCCTCACACCGACCGTGATCACAGTAATCTACCTCACTCCTTTGGGAGGCCTGGACCAGCGTCCTCCGTGCCTTTTGCGCAAGTGCACCTTCTGCCAACCAAAATCTCTCACTTCCACTTTGGCGTGGGAAGATCGCCTCTCCCCCTCCAGAGCGGGGTGATGGTCCCCTCCCTTCGCCATGTTTAAAAGTTGAATTAAACGTGTTATGTAAACATTTGTGAATACTGAAATTATTTATTTTCCTTTTTTTTTTACGCATATAATAAATGATGTATGAATCTTATAATGTAGGCTGTTTGACACATTTTGAACGAAGGATATAGATCTTATAGTGAGTTATAGGGTCCACAGTTCGAATACCGACCGGTGTTTTGGATCATTTTTAACGAAATGTGTACCTGATTTTCTGCCAGTTTACGTGATTATATGCACCTGTTATATAGATTTATGCAATCTTAAAGGTTGAGGTATTGTGTAGGGACATGACTTCAAGACCCAAAACCATTAAAATATCAATTCTCTATCGGACTTAGAAAAAAATGTGTTATTTTTCCCAGCGTTCGGTGAATATTAAAGGAATTTATATTAAAGGCGAAACGGAATTTTTAGCCATCGGACATAGGAATGAGAGTGAAATAGTAGGATTGCATTTCCATTTAAGATTCAAGCTTTTTATGCCTCTTTTTTTTTTAGCGATGTTTGTACATTAATTTTTCACTTTTTAATATTCATGCGCAACTGATACAAAATTGTAAGCAATTTACGAAGGTGATGCATGACTAAGGGCCCGAGTTTCGAGACCCGAAACCATACAAATATTGATTTTCTCGTGGACTTAAAAACAATCTGACGGTTTTTCCGAAGTATGGGAGAAAGTGTATACATTTATGTATATCGCTGACGCACGCTGATACCTTAGTTGATGTTCAGACGTCGAGAAATTAACATCGATTTGGAAGTGCTCTCTCGCCATAAAGTCAATACGAATTGTGAATACGAAGGTCTGCCTTTGACCTCACTGAACATGGAGCCGCAACCTGCATCATCGCTGTCTCATTGCCGACTGTGTTGATTCTGCGATCGAGTTTTTACCTTCGGTCAAAATACTTGTCGACATGAAAGAATGACCTGTATGAAGGATCCTTTTCGCGTGATGAAGAATTACGACAATGACTACACACAGTTCATGCAAGGTGATACATTGAAGAACCAATTCAAGAACTCTACAGATTCGTATTTTGAGAGCTAGCAAGTGATACCGTCAATACCTCCTGCTACATCGATAGGAACTGTTTTCGCAGACGATTATGACGAGACAGTTAATTATAACGACGGAATGAGAGACCCAAGAGGCATGATTGAGTCATTATGTGTGGAATGTACACTTGCAAAATTTTCGCGTGAAGTTGACGAACTTCAAAATAAACGGTCGTTTGCTTTAAATACTGATGAGCACACAACTCCTGCTACGAAAAAAAAAAAAAAAAAAAGCAAATTTTACGTAGAATATAAAACAGGAGGTGAAGATGACCACGAAGAGAGCATTGATGATAAATGACTATGAACACAGTGATAATGAAGACGATGATGGCGATTTTCTCGATGCACTGACACACCTCTGCAACACATTTGCTGCAACAAGTGACATGAAGAAGTCAGCAGAAATCGAGAATACTGGCTACCTTTTTCCCGAATACCCGAATTAACTTATTGATAGACTCTGATATTTGATTCGAATATAATGAAACAGTCAGTGAGATAACCACAATGTACATTATGTATTATTTTGTTTTAAAATTTTGATAACCGCAAATTATTTTCACCTCTTACGGCTTTCAAAAAATCTTTCGAATCACAAAATTGTAAAAGTTATGATGTCCCTACCGGTCATGGCACACAGCAACAGCAAAATTGTGCATTAATAAATTATTGCAATTGCTATGGTTTAGTTACTTGTTTCGTTTTGGTTCGTAATTACGAACTCACGCAACGTGACCGGATACACTTGTATCTGAAATCTTAATGGCACTGACTACAAGCTGGAAGCTGCAAAATTTAAATAAAAAACTCATGTTAAGAAAATTTTGTCTTAGTGCGTTAATTTTAAAGATTTTCGTTTCAATCAAAATGTATTCTTCACAAAAATTTTAGGAGAAGTTCTCTACAGTGGAGATGATCTCATAACATGGAATTCTTAAAATTTATGTTTTACAGAAAAGTACATAATGCCTATCTAAATTGAAAATGTGCGCTCGTAGGGATATTCTCCTAAACCATTCGTGAATAATTCATTTTGTTAGAAACGCCTATCTTTAAAATTAACGCAGTTAGGCGAAAATTATTTCACATGGGAATTCCTATTAATATTGCGTAGCTGCCAGCCGGTAGGCAGTGCCCTTGAGTTATAGTTCGCTAAATGTTGATGGCCACGGTGCGCAATAACCATCTGCTTCTCGTTGATGTACTGCGCCGCTGTCCGCCGTATCAACGATAAGAATATTCACTTGACTTATCTCCTCACACCGACCGTGATCACAGTAATCTACCTCACTCCTTTGGGAGGCCTGGACCAGCGTCCTCCGTGCCTTTTGCGCAAGTGCACCTTCTGCCAACCAAAATCTCTCACTTCCACTTTGGCGTGGGAAGATCGCCTCTCCCCCTCCAGAGCAGGGTGATGGTCCCCTCCCTTCGCCATGTTTAAAAGTTGAATTAAACGTGTTATGTAAACATTTGTGAATACTGAAATTATTTATTTTCCTTTTTTTTTTTACGCATATAATAAATGATGTATGAATCTTATAATGTAGGCTGTTTGACACATTTTGAACGAAGGA
>NQII01017580.1:0-13324 GCA_002778355.1 Clitarchus hookeri
ACTTTTGTTGTTAAATTTATACCGTACGTAAATAGAAAAGGTGAGTATTATTTTCAAATATGCTTATAGCAGGATAATTTATTATTTCTATAATTTTGTATTTTCCTATATTTGTTTATAAATGATATCAGTTATAACGTTAAAATAAATAAAAGTGTTTATGTATTGTGTAAGTTTTCAGTGAGCCTCAAAACGCTATTAATATTTTTTTCAGCGATATTGTGGTACTTGCTACATTAAATTTGATATAAATTTTTTTTCAGTCTTGGCTCTTGACCACTTGATGACTAACGCCTTCCGCCGCTTCTGTATTAAAACATTGCATTCCCAATACAACAGCTTGCATTAATAACGGTTTTTATTAATTCGATACTAACGTAACTTGGAGTGGGTGAAGAGTGAGTGAAGACATTTTGGCGGCTCTTAACAGCGAGGTCTTGAGAACCGATGAGGGTTATTGAAGTAGGTATGGAGCAGCGCCGGAATGAAAGGGCGGGAAAACGGGAGATTCCCGAGAAAGCCAGCGAAAATCCGGGAGTGACCCGGTCGGGGAGGTTGAACCCAGTTCTCCTTGGTGGGAGGCGAGTATGCTAACTGCTCAGCCACCGCGGCCCCCGTAACTTGGAGCATGCATGCTAATGTGTACTGTGCCATATACAGACTGTTCGGAAACTCAGTGCCCAAACTCCAGACACAGTTTCTTTGGACCAATAGTAACACAATATCCCCATACACTTATATCCGTAAACGTATTTTTATATCAAATAATTGTGTTCAAGGTTTCCGCGTACAAGGCCTGTAGAACAAGGCGGTCCGGTCATGCGTGTAGGACAAGTTGCATAGGAAGTAGGCGCGCGACTCTGCGTATGCGAAAATGTAGTGTCACGCGCCCACGACCTATGCAATTTGTCCTTCATGAACGATTGAACTGACGTGTTCTGCCGGTGATGTACGCCGCAACTTTGAACACAATTATTTGATATAAAAATGCGTTTCCGGATGTAAGTGTATAAGACTTTTGTGTTACTATTGGTCCAAAGTAACTATGTTTGGAGTTTGGACACTGAGTTTCCGAACATTCTGAATGTAGTTATAGGCAGTGATTGTTTTCAAAGGTTTGTATCAAAAGTGCTCACTTTACCTTGACCAGCCTTTACCTGTGGACAGGCGCGATACAGGACGCGTCTGCGCTGCTATGCGATACGCGATGTTGCGATAATCGCAATTTCGTAAATGTGCCGTTCACACGGACTCAAGGCTTGATTGTGGGCAGAAGGGTTCGTGTAGGAATATGCTGATATCACATATTTCGAATGGTCTATCTCTAATTCTGTAGATAATTTTGTGGGAGAAATCACTGACTTTACAAAAGAAACCCCAAATAATGTGTTGCTGTTATTGGCACCATTCGTACAAGAATACGGAGAAAAATTACAGGGATTAGTTCGTATTAAAAAATATAATGTAATATATAACTGTCTTCAACAAATCAGCTAAATGAATTAAAATTAAGTTGATAAATATTCGCATCGGGGATCAGTAGTTTATATTCAAATGTATGCACTCTTAATGACATCGGCAACAGAAAAAGAAACTTGTTCGCAGTACTCAAGCAGGTGCATAACAGTCCCTTCAAAAAATTGTGTATTAATTTATAAACTAATCACATTAAAATTTTCGCGATTGGGAAATTTTTCTTGCAACTCTTCTCTAATATTCCAGCAGTTCCAAACATAAACCTCACTACTTAAACAGACTACCTTTTTTTGTGAATTTTATTAGCGTTATTGCTAGCTCTGTTATTTTGTAACATTTTATTCCCTACAGAAAGTTCTCTTGCATTAATCCCATACCGTTCTGGAGGAATTTCTTCTAACCTATGTATGAACTCATCGGAAAAATGGGTTTGGGGTTATAGCACAAGACAAAACTTTTCCAATAAATTTTAATTTCTGATTCATAAGCCGTCATTTGGGAAAACAATTGACCTTCGGCATCACGTAATTGTATGCAAAATATTTCCATGACAACATTTGATGCCAGTGACGGGATTGACAGTGGGAGGTGGAGTATCGTACGTTGGTTTCGTCAGTTCCGTGACACAGGGTGCCTTTGCAAAGGCAAAAATTCCGGGCGGCCGCGTGGGTCCGAAGAGAATGTGCAACGGATTCACCAAGCGTTCGTTAGCTGTCCGAGAAAATCAACTCGACAAGCTAGCCGGGAAATGCAAATCCCTCAATCGACGGTATGGACAGCGTTGCGAAAGCGATTGCTGTACAAACCATACAGATTACAGCCTGTACAGGGTCTTACCAAAAGGGATAAATAACTAGGACGTCATTTCTGCGCGTTCGTTGTTGCCCAGAACGAGTTAGACGATGCCTTCATGTCTAAGCTGGTTTTTAGCGATGAAGCGACGTTCCATACAAATGGTAAGGTGAACCGGCACAACGTGCGGATATTTTTTCAACTGAACACCATCTGGAAGTTCATTTTTCCATTTTAAAACTTTTTTTTAATATTAACAATAAACTCATGTTTTAGCTCGACCTGTTGTACACTCTTCCACAAACATGGGCACGATTACATTATTTATGAATTGATAAAATAAAAATGTGAAATTGTTGTGACGTAAATATTGTTATAATTGTTCACAATCTATGTGACATACGCCAGTTCTTTAAAGGGCAGAGGTTTTAATAATATAAAAGCTCTAATAACAATCCAAAAAGTATTTTTACATGCTTGCCGGTCTGCATCACTTCCCTTGCCCGTCCCGGTCGTGGGAGCGAAGGAGTGCGCGAAGGCTGTGTTAGTAACTGCCAAGAGTCGAACCCGCGTAGACAGCGTCGGAGTAGAGACCACTCATAGGTTGTGCAGGACGACGCATCCTCCACTCCTTAAAAGCATGCCTGGTGTCTAAAGTCCAAAATCCAAGGTCACACCAATAGACTCCACATTGCATAACGAAGTCTCGAAGAGCACAAGATGAAGGAAGAATGACATCACACTAACAAGCAGAAAATTTATCTTGAAGTACAGCATCTCGAAGTAACAGGTTACAGTTACAAACAACAGAACAAATATTGATAAAGTCGAATCACAATGTAGTGCAGTTCAGTTCGATCGCTTCCCACAAGCGATAGTACAATGAATGTCGTTCCCGGGAACAGCAAATACCGAGCTACAACCCTGGGAGCATCCGAAGCAGAAGTATTCTCGGCCATGTGTGGGTGGAGGTTTGCGTTCAGCATGCTACAGGCGCGGAGATGGCAACGAGAAGAACAGCAGGATGGCAGGTGGCTCCTCAAGGCTCTCAAGGCACACTAGCACGACTCAGCCATGTGGGAAAAAAAGAAAAAACCAAAGCATGAGGCTCCAAACAGACAGTATTACTAAGGTAGGGAAGGGAAAACACATGCGATTACAATCGTCACAATTCCCAAACTAATACCGCAATTTTAAAAAGGGAGGTCACCCGCAAAACTCATAACACCTTAAGTACGATAATGGGATTCTTTCAAATGACTAATATGGACCTTGCGATAATTGCGAGTAGAACCCGGATGAGTTAACAGAACAATGTTAGCGGCGAGAAACTTACGAATTAAAAAGGGGCCAACAAATTTCGGAATTAGTTTAGAGCCCACGTCTCTACTACTAACAGGCGGGGTTAAAATTCCTACACAAAACCTTAACCCCAACTTTAAAAGGCACTAAAACCCTAACATGGTCAAGGCAGGTGGCAACGTCCTGTTTCGCAGTAGCAAGACGACTGCACACTCCAGGCAGCAGGCAGTCCCAGTCAGCATCACATAGGGAAACAGGTGAGAAAGGGATATTCCAGATGTTAAGCAAGGGATGACTCAAGTGGGGAACTAGGAAGGGGAGAGAAGGAGGAACCCCCGTAGAGTCGTGGAGAGCGCTGTTCAACCCCAAGTTAATAAAGTCCAGATCTTTGTCCCAAGCAACCTGATCCTGATTATACAAGATTATTATTAAATCTCTCCACCTGGTTATCCTTTGGGAAATAAGGACTGGGTGTAAAATATTTAATCGCCCAGCGAAAACGTATATATCTTGAAACAACTAAGATTGATGTCAACGTAGATGCTGATCCTACGGTNAGGTGTAAAATACTTCATTGCCCAGCGAAAACGTATATCTTGAAACAAGTAAGATTGATGTCAACACAGATGCTGATCCTATGGTCGTCGCCGTTTGGTGACGACCACAGTATCGAGCAGCAGAGTGCCCAGGGCTCAGACAATTCAAAAAATCTAAAGTACAGAAGAATCGAATACGCATGCACTTGAAAAGGGGAAGGGTAAGGCATAGAGATTGAAGGAAAGGATGAGGGTATGGGAAACGACTGAGCGTGGCATCGTCTGTAGAAAGTCAAACCCACGTAGACAGCGCCGAAGTAGAGACCACTCAAAGTAAACACAGAACGGCACACTTTCTTTGATTCCATCTTCTTTTCCCTAACCACTTTAATGGCCTCTTCCATATCATATTTATTTCACAACTTTCTTTTCTTTTTAGACACATACTTCGGTTTCCTTCAGCCCATCCTGGAACATGGCCTGTCATTCCGGTCTTTCGGCAGCCATGTTATGATGTCACCCAACAATAATATATAATCCTTGACCTTGACCTGTGACCCTGAATGACCATAAGCCCACAAAATTCCAAAAACCTCAAAAAATTATAACCTTAAAACAATTGTAAATTATTCCAAAAATGTAAAAAATATATAAATATATTTATTTAAAAAATATGCAAGAAATATTATTAATTTTTTTTTAACTTATATTTCTGGAGGTTCACACAGCACCATGCCCAGTATAAGACTGGCTACACCAAGGTTTGGGAGGCTCGCTATTTATTATCCGACTTTAAAAATTATTTTTCTTATTAAAAAAGTATTTATTTATTTATTTTTTGTACCGAAATTATACTGTTTTAGTATTACTGAAACACACAAAAAACTCTCATTCTGTTACTGCATTTCCAGTATACTCTCTTAAAGTATAATTATTATATGATGTTAGAATATGTAAATTATTCATAGTATCGAATGTTATGTAGTTATAAGTATGATACTCAGAATAATTTGTTTTAATATATTTATATGCAACCAATCCAAGGCCTTCATACGAGAAGCAACCACCTGCCCAAGTCATGTAATAATCACGGTATGTATCAGCATCTAACATCACTTTTATAGACATACTTAGTGTTAATTGAAATACCAATAGTGCTAGGCCCTTAAGACTAGGAATGTATGAGGGTAGTAGATGTAAATGGCCCATTCACAAGGATGGATGCTGGATGTGGTGCCGAGGCACCATGATGGCCATCTTGGATGATGTCATGCCGAAACCTCCTGTGCTGTAATTTCTCGCCAGTGGTGGCAATATTGGATATCCTTATTTCCCTCCTGCTCTATCATTCCATCCAATCTCTTCATGCTCTTGCATTTCTCTTCTTTTTTCTCATGCTCTGTTAATCCAATGTTATTTTTTCTCATTCGGTCTCATTCCCTTCTGTATCTCTCTCGCCTGTTCTATCCCTTGGGGTGTTCTCATTGTCCTTCTAGTTTACTTTATTTTATCATGGTCTCTCATTCGCTCCTGTCTCTTTCTCACCCATTCTATCCCTTGGGGTTTTCTCATATTCCTTCCAGCCTCCTTTATTTTCTCTCTTGTCTCCCACCCCTCTCTTGCTTTCCCATCCTCCGTCACCATCGGCGTCGTCTGCTGTAGGCAGCCAGCTTTAATTCCTGCGCATGGCACCAGAGTGTGCTAGGTGACCATCTTTGATTACCGCACCCACCACCATAGTGCGGAAGATTCGGCCATTCGCAGTTAGGAATACTAGTATCGAAGTAGCCGTTTTTGTTTGTTGGTTGGTTCATTCGTCGCCTGAAGGGAAGTGCTAGCATCGGGGAGTGGATTTCAAGTGGTGGCCACCAGGAATGCTGGGAATTATTTTCAGTTGTTTCTGAACTCAAAAAATGCAGGAGGCATGCGGTTTCGATCCTACTACCCTTGAGTCGTCAGTCGAGCATCTTGACAACAAGACCAGTGCGACATCTAGAAAAGGAGGGTGTTTAATGCCGAATACATATATAGTTATTATCATCCCGGACATTCGGACAGGCCCTGGCTTTATATATAAAAAATATCGCCATTGCATAGTTAGGTGAAGAAATACTCGTTTCGGCCTACACACTCACCAGACAATAAATTTTCCATCGCGAAATAAAGAGGATGTTTAATGTCGAATTTACACATAAGAAAAAATTGCAAGCACCGTGTGTGCATTGAGAAACATTTTATATGTGTAAAATGTATACATAATAATTAATAGCAATTAAAAAATGTCATCATTCTATCCAGTGCCGCGGCCACAGTCCTGTACATATGTATGTATATAAGAGCAATAATAATAACATAAATAAATTGCCATCTTAAAAAATTAGCATTAAAGACACCAACCTACAGTTAAATTAACTATACACAGACAACACCACGTGTGTGCCACTGCGGGGTGAAACAGAGTATACACACTACCTCGCTGTGCGGTGTAGAGCATAGTCGCCACATTGCATGCATGTGGGGAAACAATTTCCTTTTCTGTAACAACTAGCCGAAAAAAGTATCGGCCCCTCCACCTCTCCACACTGCTAAAAGATAGGAATGAATAAGTCGAGACCTAAGGTACGGCATTGTGAGAAAGGTCCATACATGACACCGCCCGTGGAATGGTCGATGTCCAACCCAGAGCCAATTAAGAATACTGGTTGCCATCGATGGACTGTCAGTATCCTGCATGTGTGTCGCCATGAATAGTAAACTGCCAGAAATAATGACCTGGCGGGAAGGGACGACAACGAACCCAGAGAAGTAATGAATAAAAACGAATGCTGTCGACAGCAGACAGCCATCCACACAAGTATGTGGGTTGACTGGTAGCTCTAGTCACCATGCATTTTAAGTAACACATGACACTAAATATTAAACAACGCTCGTGATAACAGATGGCATTCCCAGCTGGGGCTCCATGATCATTAATGAGCACCATGCCACCATCATACAAGTCAGAAATACGCAACGATCCACATATCCTGGGACGGCCATTAACATCCATGGCCTATAGACCCACTGTAGATGTAGCTTCAGGAATTTTAACAAGCACACAAACTAAAATAATGCACGCATGTTGGGAGAACTGGCATGAATATGAAGTAATGCCCCTGAGAATACAACATGCACTATGCATTATTACATGTCAGAAATACAGCCTAATCTCAAATCCCCCGAGAAGTAATTAACAACCGCAGGCCCCACTGTGGGAACTGAGGCTGTTAGACCTTCAGGAATTTTTAACTAGCTCCCATCCCATAAAAGCTGCTGTGAGAGCATGCTGCATCTATATGCCCCCCACCCCCCTTTTACAGACACACACACCTGGCAGGAAATAATCACAGGTGTGAGGCCATTATTAAGGCATGTCTATGCAAAGCACCAGTCCACTGTATTACCAGTCTGGAAATAAATAAACACAGGTGTGGACATATAACACAGAGGGAGGAGGATGGGAGCATGAAGGAATTAGAGAGAGAATACAGAGTATGAATAAAGTACACAACGCAAATACATATATTTGTAAGAATTAATTTATTTATACTTTAAAAAATACATTTGTCAGTGGCACATATAGATTAAATCACACCTCTTGCAATGTAGTATCCAATTACACATCAGTAAGCACCGAACATTTTATCCACTTGTTGTGATGCGAATCGAAACCCAGCCATTTTACAAAAGGCGATTGCCCAACCAACGAAGAACTTTTTCAACCAAATAAAAGTCGGAGAATTTTGTAAGCACGATCTCCTGCTCATAAAACGCACCTTGGAGCTCTGTTACGTTCAAGACTGCGAGATAATTGGTACTTGGTTCGTGATGGCGAATCTTGACAAGCCTGTAGACTTCACTGCTCCAGTTCAGTAAGTATGATTTTGCAAATGACCCCTTCACTCATGATATCCTGTCATAGTCACCAACCTTCGCCCTAGGCTTGCATGTCCAATTTCTTCTCAGTTTTGATCACAGTCTCCAGCAAAGAATTATCCCGAACATCTAATTGCCACATACATATATAGTGTGATGTACTCTTCGGTTGTAGGTGGACACCAATCGAGGCAACATATCTAGCCACTTGTAGCTTCCCCAAGACAAAAATTCTCGCCACATCTCAGTCTTCAGAGTATGGTGAAACCATTCCAAAATGGAAACTCTCATGTTGCTGTGGGTACTATAATGGTTCATTTTATTCGCGGCCATTAGCGAACAGAAGGGAGATTTGTATAATTCTCTGACAAGATCCATTTGCAAATTTTTAGGTGATCCCTTGTCGTGCAAAACCATCTTCATAGCATCACTCACTTAGAAGTCACGTTTCCAGCGAACCAGAATCGCCCATGCATATTTGCTAAAAAAAATACTATAACAGTTAACATGTATCTAAAGCCTTTATTAACAGTCGCAACCAGGATCATTTCAACTAGATTGGCCTGGTATAGATCTCTCAGCTCAAAGACAAGTACTTTCCGCCTGCGGTAATTACATCCAGCATGCCGGTGGAGAGCAATTAGTGTGTGTAACATTTTTTAAAGTATATTTACCCACCTTCACACAATTCTTCCAAAATATTCACAAACTCGTTCATGTGGGAATTATTGCCAGCCTACTGAGATGTAATTAGCAGTTGTATACATGATACGAGCTCATTGAAATCATCGCAGAATACATATTCAAGTCGGTTGGCCCCATCCAGTTTCGAAGTCAGACCCGAGCCAGTCTCCAAGCCTACATCTGGGAACATTTCACCAACAATGGCGAATTTCGCGTGTGTCTCGTCCTTATATGCATTGCTGAAAGAGTCATTGTCTGCCAAATACGTACTTGTGAGGGTGAGTAAGCATTTGTACCGTTATAGAGCCTCGCGCGAATACTCGCCGGGCTCGGGTTTAAACAGCAATTCTTAGAGGTCTGGGTATGCTCGCATTGCTTTGTCACCAATCTATATAAAATCATTGGGAAGAAAAAATGTGTTTATTCCCCAAGAGCCATTTATTACTGCACCTATAAACACCATCTGCTCCATCATTAAAACTCGTGTACAATGACAGGTAATTGCAAACAGTCATGGTATGCAAGTTAGGCCTGTCTTATTTATTCTTCAGTGCATCTAATGGGAAATCATCTTCTTGTTCATCAGCTGCAGTATCTACTAAAAGTAATTTGCGCCTCCTCCCAATCCTGCGTTTGATGTCTGGTTTAGTCTTCATTTCAGCAGCAGGGGGGAACAGTTCGTTGAAAATTATCTAACTGAGAGGTTATCTGCCGGAATACCCTCTTCCAAAGAAGCATCGTGCTCCATGTGTGCAAGCTTAGAGAGTAAATATTTATTGCGCACACTTTCGATTACGCGATGTAAACCCTCGACGATAGCAGTCATTGTACTAAAAGCGAAAGCGGGACGGTCATAGCATATATATATATATTTATTTATTTATGGGGTGACTCGACGTGTCTGAATGATCAGCTTTGTAATACTGTCTTCCGACTTGGAGATTTGCTGAACGACAGCATCTCGCACATTCTGACAATGCCTCCATTCGTTGTTTGAGAGCAAGTCAGATAGGACCATGAACAATCCCGCTAAGTATATGGTCTTCCACATCCATGAGTATCACACCTAAACCTCGGGCTTGTGCATCTAGTTTAGCAGACATGCTAGTAAGAGGCATGTTAGCTATTCGCTCCCCAGAAGTGCCGAGTTTTGATTCCATGTTGGCCACAGCCTCTAGCGTCTCACTTAAAGCGGTCATCTTGCTCGCGCCCTCAGTCGCCACATTAAGATGCGCATCTAGTTTAGCAGACAGGGCAATAATAACCCTGTTGTCAACTCGCTCGCCTACAGCATCTAGATTCGTTTCCACAGCCTCGATCTTGCCTCCTAAAGTAGACAGCTTGCGCACATCAACAGTCATTGTACGAATTTGAGCATCGATGTTAGTAGACATCGTACCAACAGCATCGAGTTTCGATTCCATGTTGTCCACTGCCTCTAGCTGCATACTTAAAGTTGCCAGCGGGCCCGTGCCCTTGGTTGCCACATTAAGGTGCTCGTCTAGTTTAGTACCCAGGTCAGTAAGAACCCAGTCGACAACTCGCTCTCTTACAGCATCGAGATTATTTTCCACAGCAGCGAACTTGCCTCCTAAAGCATTTAGGTCTGTGCATATCGTTTGTCAGTGTACGAATCTGAGCATCCATCTTAGCAGACATCGCATTCGTGTTGCCGAACAGCCGGCCTTCCACGCCTTGAGCGCGTTGCCAGAGGCAAATGCAGATATGTTTTACACTCTTTCGATCAATGAGCAAAGCCGCACATTCATGATTTTAGTCAGCATATTCGTATAGCAGAGAGGGTCTTCCAAGATGGCAAGCTTCCCGCCTAAAGTGGACAGTTTGCACACATCCTCAGTCAATGCATGCAATTCAGTGGTCCTGCTGTCCATCATATGCTTCAGGCCACTATGACCGAACTTGGATACGGTATAGATCATCGTTCACTGATGTGCGATAATGAACTGATCGAATCCCCTACAGTACCTTCCCTTATGAGGAGGAAAATCCTTGGCTATCGCAAGGAAACCGTGAGGTTCTCACCAGTAACATGAGCACGTACTTTTAAAGACATCAAATGACATATCTGTATTAACATGATCGGAGTAAACAAGTCGTAAGTTCAGGTAATCCATGAGAAATATAACGAGGAAATTATCATGGTCGCACAGAAGTTGCTTATGCATGTATGAATAAGTTTGACACAGGTAAATAGAATCCACTGCTACATGGTCGTCTGTTTCGCACATCTCGCATCGTCGAAAACCAACACAGAGTTTGGCAAAGCATCACTTGGTCGCACTACTTATTCATTTTCGCTAAATGGAAAATAACGTAGGCCATCTACAGCTGAAAGTATTTGTACTAGCCATAGGTACTTTGGCTGTTGTAGTAATTTAGAGTATAGGTAAACGTTTTTTACCCAAAGGCGATTGTACTCCTCCAAAAGGCTGAGAAGCACGCATGTCTTTCCACAGTTGCTTGGTCCTGCTATGATACCTCACACAGAGTTTGCAGCAGCTTCGCATGGCATGATTCACAAGAGATAGTTTCGTCATCAGCAGTGATGCGAACAGGAAGTGTGGTGGTCTGTGGCACGATCTCCATTGAACTGACACATGAATGGGTAATCCACAGCTACTTATGGCAACAGGGCCATGTTCGAGATCTGGTGATGTAGCCTCCCTGTGCGGGCATGCTCACCCATGGTCAAGTGATGTGGTAGGCCAAGTTCAAAATCGGGTGATGTGGACGATCATCTGCCACAAAATAAACATATAAAGTAGACATGACGACCAAGTTGTGTTAGTATGTCGAAATACACCATGGGAATGAGACCAAGAGGGTACATGGACTGGTGAATACACAGCCGACACTGTTCTCGGGGAAAAAGTCAAGTAGATAGTTAGGTCACCCAAGTTCAAACTTGGCGAACGTCTAGCTGCCTGGGGCATATCCAAAATTATGAAAACTATAGTCAAGAGGGGAATGGGTTTGCAGTTTGCAGTTTGGAAGGAAGAAAAAACTGAGAAGATATGGAGGAAATCTCGCAAAGTAGTAGGGAAGTGAGGAGACATCTTGCCCTTCATCCTGCCAGCGCTCGGTGTCCTCGGCAGTCTTATCGGTGGTGCAATTGGTGTAGCAAGGGTGGTTAACATGGCTAAGGAAGAAAAAAGACAGTTGACCGAATCGATTCGAGACACAATAGGTATATGGAGATGCTCGCTAGAGGTAAAAAAAAAAGGCAATGGTCTGTATCTTCGTCCTTACTGTGTAGGTGGCGATGGGGGAAAGAGGAAATGGAGGACCAGGCGAAATAGACGGTCTTAAGATCACTGCCCAGTCACCCACTCACAAACACAGGCATACAAAATTTTGTCCATAAATTAAAAATAGCCAATATTCATGCGAAACCACCTAGGATGGTGTGGTACACCATCCGCGGCGAGTTGGGTGCTGTATAGTAAACCTAGATACCAGCTGTGGGCCAGGGACTCATTGGCCAGCGTATAAAAAGTGTGGTGATATGGCAGAATACTTTGACAGCAATGGTAATTAAAGGCCGCTACCAGAACTGTAAACGTATTTGAGAGGCATGAGATTACTTTATAACTACGAAACTGAGCAAATGCCAAGAGAATGTAACTGTGGTCACTTATGCCTGCACTTCCTTTCAAGATAGACATACAAAAAACTATACTTGACAGGGATGCACTACTTGTTAGCATCAGTCCTGTCTGTACTGCTGATTGTGTCGAGCAATAACACGGAATTGCGTTCCACGCACTTTCCTCCGCTGAACCTGGATGGGGCGTGGTCCATTGCGCTCATATATTTTCAAACCTACTTCTTTGTACCGAACATAGATGAACGTAATTGCATACTTCTTTACGTCAAGGAGGAGGGTGAGAAAGGCGAGGTGCATATACCCACGTGTTCGTATCAGATTGAAGATATAGGCGAGTACCTTATGCGTGCACTGGAGCTGGAAGTGATGTTGGTGATGCGAGGTAACGCTAATACNATGCGTGCACTGGAGCTGGAAGTGATGTTGGTGATGCGAGGTAACGCTAATACACTACACAGCGAGATGTACTGTACTGCCCAGATATACTTCATTGAAAGCGACACATTTGCTGCAATGCTCGGATTCTCGAACACGAAATACGAAGAGAAGAAAACGCATGAATCCACCGTACCAGTAAACATTTTCCCAGTTAATCTTATGAGAATAAACTGTAATTTGGTTACCGAATCGTAACTCTATGGCAAGCCCAGCCAAACACTACACGAATTTTCCACGATGGTACCTCCAGTCTTTAAGCTGGTGGATGTGCCGAAGATTCCCATTTACATTCCGTTCGTGACAGAGAGTGTACAGGAAGTCGTTGTCTATAGTAGAACAAGACTAATAAATTTCCAAGGAAGAAATAACTGTACACCTACATTTATGCAAAGATGTGTCTGAAATTTAAGTGATCGAGTACTAAGGGAATAAAAGCAGCTTAATGTGCCAAACTGTAAGTCACTACGAGGCGAGTACCCAGGTAACTGTTAATCACGACAAAGTCGAGCTCTTATTTTTTAACGAGGCGCTCTTAGCCACGGGGGCCATACCG
>NQII01017581.1:0-11474 GCA_002778355.1 Clitarchus hookeri
TACTGCATATATAATTTTTAGATCACAAACTCAAATAAAAAAGTCACACGTTTATGATAAGTAATGTTACTAATAAGTGATTGTATTATGCAGTTTTACTGACTAAAAAGTTATTAGTAATAATTATACCTACACTTATGCACTGTAAAGTACTCCATATAATACACAATACATGAAGGTGTTAAACTAGACACGAAAACTCACTTAAAAACTACGAGTATTATGCACGTGGTAGTACATTATTACCTGTCAATCGTGAAACAGAACTTAGGCATACGTAATGTAACCATGGACGAATTTTATCCTATTTAATTTTACTTTAAAATATTTTTGCTTAAATTGTTGAAATATTGATTTACGTCGTGAACATCGTATTCGATTTAATAATTTTAATTAAGGATTTGTTTTGTTTTCTTCCTGATTTGATTAATCTATTTCATCGATTCCACTGAAANATTTAATAATTTTAATTAAGGATTTGTTTTGTTTTCTTCCTGATTTGATTAATCTATTTCATCGATTCCACTGAAAAAGCTTACACAATATCATTCTACAAGTTTCGTTGCCAAGCGTGAAATTCTTATTCAAGCACTAAACATGAAGTTTTTTCTTGTAATCATTATGCTTTTTCCTTCCATCTCACTTTNATTTAATAATTTTAATTAAGGATTTGTTTTGTTTTCTTCCTGATTTGATTAATCTATTTCATCGATTCCACTGAATAAGCTTACACAATATCATTCTACAAGTTTCGTTACCAAACGTGAAATTCTTATTCAAGCACTAAACATGAAGTTTTTTCTTGTAATCATTATGCTTTTTCCTTCCATCTCACTTTGAGGCTCAGTTATGCCCGTTGCTTTGTGGTTCAATTATACCTTCACAAATATTTGTACACATTTCAGCTCAAATATAAAACCTTAAATCTAACGCTTACTTCATTCAGAGAAAATAATCCTATTAATATTATAAATGCGAAAGTGTGTGTGTGTGTGTGTATGTTTGTTACCACTCAGCTCCATAACGGCTGAACGGATGTTGATGAAATTTGGTATGTAGGTACTTTAGGTCCTGGAATAGGACGTAGAATACTTTTTATCCAGGAAAATTGTACGGTTCCTGGGGAATAACAACAATACGCAATTCTGCAACGGCTGGGAACGTGACCGAAATATTATTTTCCTCTGTTGTCAGATTTTATCAGGCCACCCAAGAACCTCTGAAATGGCTTAACGACTGTTATTAATCAATAACAACCGGGACCGAATATATAATGTGCCCTCCGAAGCCCGGAAGCGCTCAGATGTTATGCCACTAAACGGTCACCCATCCAAATGTGTGCCACTGGGAACGTTGCTTAACTTTGGTGATCGGTTAAGATCCCTCAGCCAAGCACAAGAAGGAGTACCTAGGTGTACTTATTTCTAAAGCTACAACTTGATGAAAATCACGTTTTGATTTTCATACATCGACGCTGGGAAGTGGAAAAGTGGTAACTACGCGATAGTTGCTCAGATAAACTCCAAAAAATTACCCTAATTCTTGGCTATAGGGTAAAAAATATTTCCTTCTTTTAGGCTGCCACAATCAGTTAAAAACCTAGGCCAACATAGTATAATTTTATAATTCTGTTTTCACATAAATTAATTGTCTTTTCCGAATTTACTTATTAGTGTGTGACTCTAAAACTCAATTGTACCCGGGAGAAGCTGGGCCGGTTCGCTAGTAGTAGCCTACATATAATACAAACTTAAGCAAATTAAAATAAATATTTGTTTTGATATAATTTCTTATTCTGAAAACTAAATCTGTTTCTAATAATACGAACTGCCTCAAATTTGTCCTATACACAGATGCAAGTATATGAATAATAGGTAGAATTGACTCTGCTGCAATTCTGACTTTTAAAATGGAGTTTCATTTTCTCTATGAATTTAAGTTTTTTTGTCCGTATTCTCTTTGCCGTTACTTTACTTGGTTTATTATCAGCAGACGTACCGATTTAAACACGGTGCATCGTGAGCGGGAAAATGTACATGACAACAAAAACTTTTTTTCCAATTCCAGGTTATTATACATTTTTGTNTCCGTATTCTCTTTGCCGTTACTTTACTTGGTTTATTATCAGCAGACGTACCGATTTAAACACGGTGCATCGTGAGCGGGAAAATGTACATGACAACAAAAACTTTTTTTCCAATTCCAGGTTATTATACATTTTTGTTTCATAAAGTGTTTTTTTTTTATGTTTTATCAAGCATTAATATTGTTGACATAGTGGCTGTGTGAGAGATAAAAACTTAGCCTGTGAANTTTTTTTTTATGTTTTATCAAGCATTAATATTGTTGACATAGTGGCTGTGTGAGAGATAAAAACTTAGCCTGTGAAGACGATTTATTTTTAACAAGCAATTTTACGTAAGTTGTTTACAAATAATTTTATTTGCGAAAGTAAAAATTACTTTGAGAGCAAATAATAAAATTGAAGAAACTCTGAGGGGACGGTAATATGAAGCTACCACGTACAATATATCATATAAAAAACACGTCATTGTTTATTATACTCAGTCAAAACGCAAGATATATTCCTACAAAAATACAGCTATTATGAAACATTTTAAAGACAGGAGTTGGAGATCCGATACTCGTTCTGCAGTTTCTGACATGTTCACGAGAACAGCTAGGTCACACTTCCTTCTACAGCTAAAGTGACTGATATCTTATCAGCAGTCGGGCACATCGAAAGATATTGCTTGCTCCGAGGTAATATTTGCACAGAATAAAATGGCGTCATTCCTTACAGCACGTGATCCTTGGCCACCAACTAAAGATACTATACTTCCTAATTAGATATGTGGTAAGATTTCCTGTTTTCTTAGCAACAGATTTATGATTTTTTCTTCAATGTAAAAAAGGTCAACAAATATTTTTGTGTATTAATATCTTAATTTTAAATGCATGGAAGCTATTAGGAGAACGTTAGTTCGGTGTGTAAGGAAGTATGCTGTAAGCTCGCGTTAGTTTAGTGTGTAAGGGGCTTTCAAGAGTCGGAGATCATGTTATACACTTTTAGGATGTTAAATATNAGCTCGCGTTAGTTTAGTGTGTAAGGGGCTTTCAAGAGTCGGAGATCATGTTATACACTTTTAGGATGTTAAATACGTTTTCTTTTTGATATGAAATATTAAACTGTAAAAAAGTATGAGAACGCAAATTTTAAGTTAACCATTTTTTCTTTACAAATCTCAGAATTGAAGAAAATCAATAAATTAAGCTATAGCTCAAAATATTTGTCCATATNAGCTCGCGTTAGTTTAGTGTGTAAGGGGCTTTCAAGAGTCGGAGATCATGTTATACACTTTTAGGATGTTAAATATGTTTTCTTTTTGATATGAAATATTAAACTGTAAAAAAGAATGAGAACGCAAATTTTAAGTTTACCATTTTTTCTTTACAAATCTCAGAATTGAAGAAAATCAATAAATTAAGCTATAGCTCAAAATATTTGTCCATATCGTCAGAATGTCATAAAGAATATTTTCTTTGAAATGTGTTATGTGGTTCACCCATATTTTAACTTTAGCTTTTGAGATAAAATTTAAATCCAAAAGGATTAGACATTAAACACTAACGTAAGGTGAACCAAGTGTCGGATAAAAAAAAGCGTAACGTGACACTCCTGTGACTTAAAGAAACACTTTAGCCGAAATTAAATTAAGCGTTAAAATCATTTTTTCAAATTTGTTTGAATTAAGATATTGTACAAGGTTAAAATTTATATATCTATGCTAAAAAAAAGTATGACCAATGCTATTTCTTTAGAAAAATTATTAGGTAATATTATCAAGTTATTTTTGATTTCATATANAAAAAAAGTATGACCAATGCTATTTCTTTAGAAAAATTATTAGGTAATATTATCAAGTTATTTTTGATTTCATATAAACTAAACGTAAATAGTATTAGCGCACAAGGAACAAATAGGTCCTTGAGTGGCGTTAACTCGCTACTGGCTTCAAAGAATAAAGGATGGATGCTAATAAGCAACGGCAAAAAAAAAATTGGGGCGTTGAGAAGACACAGGGCTTGCCCACGCATCTGTAGAATGCTGCCACAACCACAAAACGAAACATCAAAACATCCGCATCTAGTTTCCGCCTCTGATGCGGGATCAGAATGGATGAAATCACTGCAGACTGATGTTCACACTTAATTTTTTTTTATAGCGACTAAGATAATTTGGCAGGACGACTTCCCTACAAATATATTTTTTTTTCGTGCAGCATAGCCTGCTGTCCTACACGAGGGACGCACCTGCCGCTCCCAACGAGCCTAGAGAACCGACCAAGTGAAATAAGGTGGCGGCGTAGCAACGGCGGATTGAATAGGAAGGTACCAAGGGGAGCAGAGCGAGAAAACCCCCCAAACCACACACGCACGCCCTCCACTAACCACACGTGAGAGTACCGCTTCCCGGGGATATAACCGGGCACTTGCACAGGTGGCATCTCCTTTTTCTACTGACAGCGCTGAGGTTACTGATGAGTCTAGGAACGCCACTAGCCGCCCCTTCATTCCGGCGCTGCTCCATACTCACCTCACTTCACCCTCATCGGCTCTCAAGACTTCGATGTTAAGAGACACCCAAGTCTCTTCACTCTTCACTTATTAAGTTGGGGACCACTTGAGGAGAGACACTGTGCATTAAACCACATGCTTACCATTAAGCATTAAGATTTAATGCTAAACATAAATGCCAGGACTTGTGGATATGCTACCAAAAATCTTTTTAAATTTCCCTTTTCTGTACTAAGTGTGTACTGTAATACAAAGTGCTTGGTTTCAAAAATAATCTAATTTCATCTAGTGTGAATTCAAGCTCAAAGGGAGGGGCTCAAGCCGTTTCCCCCCTTAGATCCACCCAGAATTCAGTTGAAAATAATTGAACATTAATCCATCCTTACATTTATTCGCACCTTCGGCAGATAACAGCAGTGTTAGAGTTTTTGGGTGTAATGATCGTTTACCACCGCCATCTTCGGTCGTATGCTAGTGCTGAGACAGCCTGTAGTGGTCTCAGCAGGGAATGTAGCCTCCAACCCAGACGACAAACCACCTCTCGTCAGTGAGTCATCAGCAGCCCTAGTAAATAAAGAAATACTCGTCAGTAACTTCAGCTGCTCACAGTAAATATAGGAAGGCAAGCTTGCAGCAACTGTAACTAATCTAACAATGCATGCTACAAGCTTGACACATGGAAACAAGTTAGTTTGATCCAAGACAGTGGTGGCTGGTAATGGACACGTTTGACTCCACCCGGTGCCATGATGCCTCAACCCAGCAGAAACATGACTACTGGCTATTCACGGTAAAGTGAGCACTTTTTAAGGCCCTGATAAATTGTTCTTTTCAGTCAATTTATATATTTCCACCATTTTTTAATATGAACATTGCCATGTGACTAACAAACACAGTGAATAAATCTCATCACTCTCAAAAGTTAATGTCTAATGTTGCAGTAAAATATATTTATTAGTGGTTACTGCGCGTTGGGAGGGCCTTAAAAAGTTCTCACTTTACCGTAAATAGCCTATAGTTTTCTAGCAATATTCCCGTCAAAAACCGCCTTAAATAACTATGTTTTTCGCTTTCCAGCCTTGCGCCACTGAAGCAGAGCGGTTAGCGCCTCATCGGTGCTGCTACCTGTGCATTCCAGACCGCACTAAGAAACAAATTTTTTTTAAATGTATGTAGGTGTTGATTTTAATAACGAAGAGCACATACAGATTACCAATAAGCCCAATAAGCTCTAATTTTAAACTATAAGCGAGGCAATCCGTCAAATGCGTCTCTAATGCATCTGTCACACTGTTATATTTTCTCCTTCAAATGTATTTGACAATAAAATTTGAAGACGGAATATGGCCACACAAATTTACCATCAAAATGTTGCCATAAAAAAAAAAAATGGTTGCCTGTAAAGTCGGTTTTACGGGCGAAGATTTTACGTGACAACGTAGTGCTGCGCGNGAATGTTGCCATAAAGAAAAGTTGGCAATTAGTCTTAAATAGGTTTTTTATTTGACGGGCCTAGTTCATTTTTATTTAAACATAATTTTCAAAGCGCGATACTTCTGTTCTGTTACCACGCAGCCCACGAGAAGAAGGGGTATTGAGAATTGTATGATTTATTTCCACTTCTAAACTAAATCTTAATTTTTTTAAATCGTAGATATTTGCTGCGTGTGGAAGTTTATTAAATTTGACATCTTACTATTATTGTTCAATGTGTACATTCAACAACATACGTGCTCTGAAATATATTATATAACTTATTTATCTCCNACCGAGCGTTACACTTTTTCATAAGTGACTCCCAGCCGCAACCTAATTTAAGACGTTGTCACGTCAAAAAGTTGGTAATATAGTCTTAAATATGTTTTTTATTTGACGGGCCTAGTCCATTTTTATTTAAACATAATTTTCACAGCGCGATACTTCTGTTCTGTTACCACGCAGCCCACGAGAAGAAGGAGTATTGAGAATTGTATGATTTATTTCCACTTCTAAACTAAATCTTAATTTTTTAAATCGTAGATATTTGCTGCGTGTGGAAGTTTATTAAATTTGACTTCTTACTATTATTGTTCAATGTGTACATTCAACAACATACGTGCTCTGAAATATATTATATAACTTATTTATCTCCNTCTTACTATTATTGTTCAATGTGTACATTCAACAACATACGTGCTCTGAAATATATTATATAACTTATTTATCTCCATAACGTTATTTCGTTTCTAGTTGCTAGTCACCATTTCAAAATTTAGTGGCGTCGGAAAAGACAGTTTTTGAAGTGCACATTTCTGACTTTTCTGACTTGCTAAACTGGTCAAACATAAAAAATATATATATATAAATATATAAAAAATCTAGAACTGGTGCAATACACAAAATGTTTGATGGAAACTGGAGCAATCTTACATTTTCAGAGAAACCTGGCAGCGTTAACTATGTTTCTTTGTCGTCACAAACTTACAGATTTATTTGGCCAACTTTCAGAATTTTTTTCCCCTTTTCTCACGGGTATTAGCTAGTTGCTCGGCTTGTGTTTAACAGTATATAACTAAAACACTACGGCCTAGCAAAAAATAATATAGCCACTTAAAAGATACGACTAAATTAAAATCCTTTTACACAATAAAGAATTTGTTTGGGGGAAAANAAATAATATAGCCACTTAAAAGATACGACTAAATTAAAATCCTTTTACACAATAAAGAATTTGTTTGGGGGAAAAATCAAGTTGGCACCACAATGCCCGATGACCAGCCAATAATAAACGTTTATCAGTTTACTAGGCTTGTACGGCATGATAAAGAGTAAAAAAAAAAAGGCGAGTAGTGTGTATATGGGGCTAAGGAGACATTATATTTGAAATGGCGAAGTGAGGCTCGTGAGGTTCGCTTGCTGGGGTCACATCTTAGACTCGATTCAGTAATGCGGACGGGAAGGCCAATGTGTTGCTTTACAATTTGAATACAATTTTCATGCATTTACTTGTTTTATATAATTTATAGAAGAAGAGGGAGGAAGTGTAGGAACAGGAGTATCAGGAGTAGGAATGAGGAGTAGGGGAAGGGGAAGGAGTAAGAGGAGGAATANTATATATATATAATATATATAAAATCTAGAACTGGTGCAATACACAAAATGTTTGATGGAAACTGGAGCAATCCTACATTTTCAGAGAAACCTAACGCCGTTAACTATGTTTCTTTGTCGTCACAAACTTACAGATTTATTTGGCCAACTTTCAGAATTTTTTCCCCTTTTCTCACGGGTATTAGCTAGTTGCTCGGCTTGTGTTTAACAGTATATAACTAGAACACTACGGCCTAGCAAAAAATAATTTTATTGACTAAAGAATATAAAGAAAATAATATAGCCACTTAAAAGATACGACTAAATTAAAATCCTTTTACACAATAAAGAATTTGTTTGGGGGAAAATCAAGTTGGCACCACAATGTCCGATAACCAGCCAATAATAAACGTTTATCAGTTTACTAGGCTTGTACGGCATGGTACAGAGCTAAACACGGCAAGTAGTGTGTATATGGGGCTAAGGAGACAGTATATTTTAAATGGTGAAGTGAGGCTCGTGAGGTTTGCTTGCTGGGGTCACATATTTGACTCGATTCAGTAATGCGGACGGGAAGGCCAATGTCTTGCTTTACAATTTGATTACAATTTTCATGCATTTACTTGTTTTATATAATTTATAGAAGAAGATGGAGGAAGTGTAGGAACAGGAGTATCAGGAGTAGGAATGAGGAGTAGGGGAAGGGGAAGGAGTAAGAGGAGGAATATGCGTGGTTTCTCGACAAAGAAGTAGCCCAGCAATCCCGAGTCGAGCCGAAGAAGCGGGTCTCACGAACATAAATACATTGCGCCCTACTACGGTAGTAAGTGGCGATTCAGTGACCAATTAAACTGCAGTCCGTGTGGTTGTGTATATAGAAGTCTGGCTTCTAACTTGTATTGAATGCCAGGAAATGTGCGTAGAACCTCAAAGTTTTAAGAGGGGTTCACGGTTGATTGGGTACTTTTGAACGCACTGCCTGAGATATACTTTTCTTCTCCTTTGTACCTTTTAACCATGTGTGAAATTAACGTTGCAATGTGCTTGATCACTTTATTCATGCGACATAAGAGAAAAATAGTGGAATTATTATACACTGGAGAGCCAAAAAAACTGGTATAAGTGTGCGTATGCAAATAACAGAGGTATCGAACCAATCAGAGTAACACGATGAGGTCGGCAGCGCCAATATAAGACAACAAGTGTCTGGCAAAGTTGATAGATCGGTTACTGCTGCTACAATGGCAGGTTATCAAGATTTAAGTGAGTTTGAACGGGATGTTATAGTCGGCGCACGAGAGATGGGACAGAGCATCTCCGAGGTAGCGACAAAATTTGGATTTTCACGTATAACCATTTCACGAGTTTACCGTGAATATCGGGAATCCGGCAAAACCTCAAATCTTCGACATCGCTGTGGTCGGAAAAAGATCGTGAACGAACGGGACAAACGACGACTGACGAGAATCATTAAACGTGACAGACGTGCAAGCCTTTCTCAAATTGGCACAGATTTCAATACTGGGGCATCAACAAGTGCCAGCATGCGAACTATTCAACAGTCCATCATTGATATGGGCTTTTGGATCCAAAGGCCCACTCGTGTACCGTTGTTGTCCACACGACAAAAAGCTTTAGGCCTCGCCTGGGCCTGCCAACACCGTCATTGAACTGTTGATGACTGGAAACACGTTGCCTGATCTGACGAGTCTCGTTTCCATTTGTATCGGGCGGATGGACTTGTACGGGTATGGATCCTCATGAATCCATGGACCCTACATACCAAAAAGGGACTGTTCAAGCTAGTAGAGGCTAGGTCATGGTATTGGGCATGTGCAGTTGGCATGAAATGGGACCCCTGATACGTCTAGATACGACTCTGACAGGTGACAGATACGTAAGCATCCTGTCCGATCACATCATGCACCCATTCATGTCCATTGTGCAATTACGACCGATGTGGGCAGTTCCAGCAGGAAAATGCGACACCCCGTACGTCGAGAGTTACTACCGAGTGGCTCCAGGAACACTCTTCTGACTTTAGACACTTCCATTGACCACCTAAATCATCAGACATGAACATAATTGAGCATATCTGGGATGCCTTGCAACGTGCTGTTCAGAAGAGATCTCCAACGCCTCGCACTCCTTTGGATTTGTGGACTGCCCTGCAGTATTCATGGTGTGAATTGCCTCCTGCATACCTTCAGACATTTGTAGAGGCCATGCCACGTCGTCTTGCGGCACTTCTGCGTGCTCGCGGGAGCCCTGCACGATATTAGGCAGGTGTACCAGTTTTNGAAGAAGCGGGTCTCACGAACATAAATACATTGCGCCCTACTACGGTAGTAAGTGGCGATTCAGGGACCAATTAAACTGCAGTCCATGTGGTTGTGTATATAGAAGTCTGGCTTCTAACTTGTAATGAATGCCAGGAAATGTGCGTAGAACCTCAAAGTTTTAAGAGGGGTTCACGGTTGATTGGGTACTTTTGAAAGCACTGCCTGGGATCTACTTTTCTTCTCCTTTGTACCTTTTAACCATGTGTGAAATTAACGTTGCAATGTGCTTGATCACTTTATTCATGCGACATAAGAGAAAAATAGTGGAATTATTATACACTGGAGAGCCAAAAAAACTGGTATAAGTGTGCGTATGCAAATAACAGAGGTATCGAACCAATCAGAGTAACACGATGAGGTCGGCAGCGCCTATATAAGACAACAAGTGTCTGGCAAAGTTGCTAGATCGGTTACTGCTGCTACAATGGCAGGTTATCAAGATTTAAGTGAGTTTGAACGGGATGTTATAGTCGGCGCACGAGAGATGGGACAGAGCATCTCCGAGGTAGCGACAAAATTTGGATTTTCACGTATAACCATTTCACGAGTGTACCGTGAATATCGGGAATCCGGTAAAACATCAAATCTTCAACATTGCTGTGGTCGGAAAAAGATCGTGAACGAACGGGACAAACGACGACTGACGAGAATCATTAAACGTGACAGACGTGCAAGCCTTTCTCAAATTGGCACAGATTTCAATACTGGGGCATCAACAAGTGCCAGCATGCGAACTATTCAACAGTCCATCATTGATATGGGCTTTTGGATCCGAAGGCCCACTCGTGTACCGTTGTTGACCGCACGACAAAAAGCTTTAGGCCTCGCCTGGGCCCGCCAACACCGCCATTGGACTGTTGATGACTGGAAACACGTTGCCTCGTCTGACGAGTCTCGTTTCCAATTGTATCGGGCGGATGGACTTGTACGGGTATGGATCCTCATGAATCCATGGACCCTACATGTCAACAAGGGACTGTTCAAGCTAGTGGAGGCTCGGTCATGGTATTGGGCATGTGCAGTTGGCATGAAATGGGACCCCTGATATGTCTAGATACGACTCTGACAGGTGACAGATACGTAAGCATCCTGTCCGATCACATCATGCACCCATTCATGTCCATTGTGCAATTACGACCGATATGGACAGTTCCAGAAGGACAATGCGACACCCTACAAGTCGAGAGTTACTACCGAGTGGCTCCAGGAACACTCTTCTGACTTTAGACACTTCCATTTACCACCTAAATCACCAGACATGAACATAATTGAGCATATCTGGGAGGCCTTGCAACGTGCTGTTCAGAAGAGATCTCCAACGCCTCGCACTCCTTTGGATTTGTGGACTGCCCTGCAGGATTCATGGTGTGAATTGCCTCCTGCATACCTTCATACATTATTAGAGGCCATGCCACGTCGTCTTGCGGCACTTCTGCGTGCTCGCGGGAGCCCTGCACGATATTAGGCAGGTGTACTAATTTTTTT